>OX422214.1:564721478-564926478 GCA_949130495.1 Sambucus nigra | reverse complement strand
TTTGACCCCACAAAAAGAATAAACAATGAATCAAAAAATAATTTGTGATTGTCACATTACCATATGATACCAAATGGTATGTTGAATAGAGTTTTTTCACGAAAAAAATGTTTTTTTACATATTGATCAATTATATAATTTTTTACAGAATTTCATTATAAAAAGTTATATGTTTCTTATATTTGAAATTAATAAAATTTTAGTTTATGAAGTACTAATAGTGGCATGACTGGATGAAGATAGGAGGCACTTAGTCTCACATTTAAGTAATAAGACACAAACAAGTTAGAATTATAATTAGATTTAACGTGATTAGTTAAGGAAGTTAGAATTAAATTTTGACTAATAAGACAC
This sequence comes from Sambucus nigra, assembly GCA_949130495.1. Lineage (NCBI taxonomy): Eukaryota > Viridiplantae > Streptophyta > Magnoliopsida > Dipsacales > Adoxaceae > Sambucus > Sambucus nigra. The sequence continues at coordinate 564,926,124 of OX422214.1, read as the reverse complement.
AAACTCTAAATGACACACCCCAAAAGCATTAATACACAGTCTTCAAACTCCCTCTTTTACCTTTTAATTCTTTCGAATGAGTGTCTTTTTTCCACCTTTACTTTGTTTTGGAAAAAACAGTGTGGTTGGAATTTTAACTTCATTTATCTTTTGCCTGTCATGCATGTAACGTAAACCTGTCATGTTTCTGATCACACAATAAAATGACCGCTAATGTTGGTTATAATTCTCCATTATTGTTAGAGATGTTGAGACTTTGACATTTTGCTCTTTACCCATGATGTCATAATAGTTGGATTTATTGTCAGCTGTCATGGCCTAATTAAATAATGGTGCCACCACATGGTCGGCCGCGTGAACGTTACCCATAGGTTCCCCACATCAAGGCCCAATTAATAATGACATTATATATATATATATATATATATATATATATATATATATATAGAGAGAGAGAGAGAGAGAGAGAGAGAGTCTCTAAAATGGACGTTGGTTTTAGAGGGTAAAAACGGATTGATTTTTTAAAAATAGTAAAATATATTTTTGAATTGATTTTGTTTTAGATATATAGATATTTTTGGGTACCCAAAATAAAGATTAAATATCAAAAAGTTCTTTAAATATTTTTTAATATATATTTAGTTCAAGTCTTTTATTTTGTACTAAAAAGTTTATTATTCACTTATTTTTAAAGGTCATCTTTAAAGGTTCTCGTCAGCGGCATGATAAAATCTTTTTGACATGGTGAATGACTTTTTGGTGCAAAATAAAAAGAGTTAGATTAAACGTGTATTAAAAAAAGTTCGAGAGACTATTTGATATATGTCCCTAAAAAAAATCCGCTCAAAATAAATATTTTTTGCTATTTTTAAAAAATCGATCGATATGTGTCAATATATGTTTGGGTTTGCGCCAACAAAATACTGACATATATAAACTGATTTTTTTAAAATAACAAAAAAAATTCATTTTGAGTTGATTTATTTAAGTGTACGTATGAATGTCTATATATCTCAAATTTTTATCATGTTCTATCTCAAGTGTTCTTTTTATTTTGTGTCGTGTATCCAATAAGAGTGATGCTAAACACGTATTTATGTCGTGTGTCACTGATAAACACCTTTGTTTTGACAAATCTAGTCAAGGGCGTGTACACATTTCCATTGTTTCCAATTTCATTACATTGATGTGTTTGTTAATTATGTGTATAGAAACGGCTTGTGTGGGAAGCAAGGAATGGTACTTTTATAGCCATCGTGACAGGAAATATGCTAGCGGAGTAAGAACAAACAGGGCAACAACATCAGGGTACTGGAAAGCCACTGGGAAAGACAGACCAATCATTGGTGGGGGTACCCTTGGCCTTGTTGGTATGAGGAAAACCTTGGTATTCTATCAAGGTAGGGCACCCAAAGGCACAAAAACTGATTGGGTCATGCATGAGTTTAGGCTTGAAGGTCCCCTTGGCCCTCCTGATCTTCCTTCTTCCAAGGTTTGAATCTAACCCTTCCCTGTTGTTGCAGAAATAAACAATTAATTGCAGAATTAAAAACAGGAACGAAATTACCCAATTTTGAAGCAAATAATTCCCACGTACATATTTTTTTTCCATTAATTAAATAGGCTTGTTTTGAACACAAAAATGTTATCCCACAAATTGGCGTTTGGTAGTATTTGTTTGGTTAAATAATCGCAAGAGGTTTGGGAACATGGGAATTTTTTTTAAAACAATGATTTCTTATCATCAGAAGTTAGAACACCCTTTATTAAAGAGGGGTGCTATGAGTACCAAACAACTCTCTCAAATTTTCCCCAAAAAACATTAATGAGTTGTATCTTGACGGGACCCATACCATAAGGTATAACACTTAAAATTATTTGAGGAACGATTTGAAAGAGTTATTTGGGACACATAACATTTTTCTTTATTAAAACAACCTTTATGCACAAGTTAAATTTGCACATTTTTAAACCTTAAATACCCTATCAAACTGTCTCTCCCTCCCTCTAGTGACTTATTGCATAAATGATATAATAACGGACGAAATGATGTTTTGACTAAACCCAACTTTGGGCCCCTCCCTGATAAATGTAACAATTAGGGATTGGTTGAGTATTATGCATGTACATCTTCAAATATTTATTGTTAAAATAGATAACATGTGCTTAGGTACATGTTATGAAGTGTGAATCACATGATTATACGTGTTATATAAATTGTAAGCCAATAGTTATATTCTTGCTATTTTTAGGCATTTAACATGGTCCTCTTTCATGGAACATGTTATTATAGTCTAATATTACATATTTAGTTTTTAATAAAGGGCTTTAATATAGGAGTTTCATTTAAAAAGATATTTCATAAATAAGTCATATTAATTTCTTAATTATTAAATAGGTAATATTCTTAACTTTTAGAATTGTTTTTCACAATTTTATCCTTTAGAAACCAACTATCGATAACTTTGGAGGAAAAGTTATACAAGTAGTTGAACTTTTTTTTTCTTCATATTTTTAATCTTCAAATGACTATTATTTTTTATTTACAAATTCATTTTTTACAAAATTACTATTTTTGAAATCTTTTCACTGAGATTTGTCACACAAGGTTCATGAATCCTATAATATTTCAAAGAAATAAAAAAATTACATAGACAGTAAATATTTATTGTGTTTACCGGAAAATGAAACAGTTTTATATCTGAGGTATTTTCACAAACAGTAAGCATGCAATTTGGTAGTACTACACAGAAAGTAAAATGTACTGTGTTAATCGAAAAATAAAACATTTTTATATCTGAGCAGTAAATATTTACTATCTGTCTAAAAAATGAAGAAAACACGTCACTTTGGATTTTTTAATATTTTACATAGAATATGGATCTTATTTTATAGAGCTCAATTAGTAGCTTCCAAAAATATAAATTTCATGAATTTTAAAATTATATATCGAAAGTTATAGTTCTTTAAAGTGTGAATAAAAAAAAAATAACTATCATTTTTAAATTTAAAGGAAGGGCATATACCAAATAGTCCCTCTAATATTTATTAATACACACTTAGTTCAAGCCTTCAAAAAGCCCTTTACCATACTACTGACGTGGACCTTTACAATTAAGAGAATAAGGGACTTTTTGGTATAAAATAAAACGCTTGGACTAAATGTATATTAAAAAATGTTTGAGGAATTTTTTGGTATTTGATCTTTAAAGGAAATGTAGGGAAAGAGATATATTAATAAAGAAAAAAGTCATAAATTAAAAAATAAAATTTAATTAATATTTGACTAGTGAGTATAATTAAGTAAATATAGAATTAAGGTAAAGGTCGTGTTCCTTTCTATATTTGAATTTTTAGGACAATGTTTTTCAAATTTATAAATCTGCTCTCTGTGGTAGAATAACATCTGTGGTAGAATAACATTTATTTGTACAATCCTTTTAGAATTAAGAGTTTATTTTTTTGATCCGCGCCAACAATACCATTTTTCATGATGTTTTTAGTACAATAACTAAATTTATAAAATTATTTAAAATATTTTATTTTTATACACTTTAACGATTACAAGAAATTTTTCTCAATACTCCCGTAAGTAAAATCTCTCAAAATAAAACTTTGATATAATAGTCTCTTTTAATAGATTGTCAAATGCAAGAATAGTGCAAGTTCAGAAATTATCATGTCTGACTTTAATTATATTCCTATCTGTCGTTTTGGCATTTGTCTAAATTGTTGTCTTTATTGTCGGTAATTTTGATTAGACAGGGATTAAAATTTCTATTTTTCACTTGAAGTTTTTGTCTTGATATAGACTCCATATCCATATATCAATATTTGTTGTTGACATTTTGACAAATATTTTCCCTTTGTGACTTTTACGGTAACTATTTCCAATCTGATATTGAATCTCTTTTGATTAAGACAACAAATGTAAAAAATAATTAATACTTGTTGGAGTTTTTTTAAATGTACATGATCAAAGTTGGCTTCATCACTAAGACATACAGATGAATTAAAAACCATAATAGAAGCTGACCTAAGATAAATAGTGTAATATTGAGTAATGATTAGGCCCATTATTATTTTTATGAATTATGAGTACTATTAATTACGTGTATAAAGCATTAATAAATATGTGACTATGATGTTATTAAAATCTAATAGAGAATTAAGATAAAAATCCTGTTTTTTTATATATATGGATTTTTACGATAATATTTTTCAAGTTTATAAATCTAGTACCTGTGGTACAATAGTATTTATAAATTTAGTCCCTGTGATACAATAGTCTTTATTTTTTTTGTCCGCGCCAGCGACACTTATTTTCACCATTTTTCATGGTATTTTTAGTACAAGAACTAAATTTATAAAATTATATGAAGTGTCCTATTTTTATACCTTTTGAATATTACGATGACATTTTCCCAAAACGCCCCAAAATCTAATCACAACATATATTTTACTATGTATAGTTTCTACATGACTTATTATCATGGAAAAAAAACAAAACCTACTCCTTTGTCCTAGAAACATATTGTACCACCTCCTTATTTATATATTTTTCCTTCAACACGTGGTTTAGAATTTTGTTAAACTCTCATTAATTCCGGATAAAATGGATCTTCGAAATATCAAATTAGTTATAGATAAACTGTCTTTATGTGCACAGAGAATATTCCTTTTATTTTCTTGTTCCAAAAAAAAAAAAAAAAATTCTTCGATCGTTACTTTATTTTGCAATACGGGTGAAGAATATCAAGTATGTTTTTAATATTTATTTTTAGCAAAACATTTAACCCTTTTGCGCTTGATTGGATAGCTTACAAGTAGGGGTGACACACTTGATTGAATAGCTTGCAAGTAGAGGTGACAAGATGGGTTAACGGGTTGTATTTTCACACGATAAGAATTCTGTGTAACCGTACACGACAACGCGATAGCATATTTTTTTTTAATCTGAACACAATACGTCAAAAATATGACACGACACGATAAGTAAATATGGTTCGATTGAACACGATTAGATCCGACCCAACACAACACGATTGCGCATAATTAGACCAGTTAGTGAGGAACTAAAAAAAATAGTAAATCTAAATAGTGAGTTGATAATGGGTCTAAATAGGGTCGATAGTGGATCTACATAGGTCTATATCGTGTATTTAGTTGGGTCACTATCGGGTTCTTATCGAATCAATTTCGTGACAAAAATTAGACAGAAATACGAAACGACTCGATGACGGGTCCAAAAATCCAGATCGGAACACGAAAGATCGTGTCAATTTCATTATATTTCGTGTCATATTATCGATTCGTTCTCAAAATTGTCACTCCTACTTACAAGTTTATCCCAAAATTGAAAATTAAAGTACATTGAGGTGACGTCATCATTGCGACTATATTTGTTAATACCACTAATGATGGCTATAAATTTATTTGCACCAACATTTTCTTTATTTTACTATTATTATCACTTTTGGATCCAACAATTCTCATTAATGTTTTCGGCTCTAAACTTTCCAATATCTTCATTTTGGGGTTTATTTTCACTTTTACAATACCAGGCTCACAAAAACAACAAGAAAATTTTAAAAAGTGAAGATAAACCCAAGATGTTTTTGGGGCTCGAGGCAAAATCTTATAATAAGTCCATTTTATTAAATGAAAATGTTAGACTTTTTAATGTATAAATAACATTTTAATTTATCAATGCCACTAACCTTTTTTTTTTTTTGGTATATACAGGAAGATTTGGTATTATGTAGAGTGTTCAATAAAAATAAAGAAGCCCCTGCCAAACAATGCATTGAAATCAACTATGATGACACAAGCTCTTCAACATCATTAATGGAACCCTACATCACTTATGACCAAACCCAAGCCAAGAACAATAATAATCAGTATGAGCAAGTGCCCTGCTTCTCCAATTTTACTCAATACCAAACCAACCCAACTTTTTCTCACATCACCCACATGGACCCAATCATACCAACCAAAAGTACTGCACCCACTTTTGGTGTCATGCCAAAACTTAGTGAATATTCAAACCCTCCCTCTTGTGAGAAAATGGTAATAAAAGCTGTTCTCAATCATCTTAATAAAGTGGATGGAAATCCTCCTAACATGAAAGGGTCAATTTTTGAAGAGGGTAGTTCTGAGAGCTTTTTATCTGAAGTGGGGTTGCACAACATTTGGAACTCCTATGGATTTTGAGGCCTAATTGAGTTGATGGAATTGGTAGGGGGTTGTAAGATATACTGCTTTTTTGTTATAGTTACAAATGTGGTCTCTCTTCTCTGTATGAAGTCATGAGAGAGAGCATTGTAACTCTTGTTGCCAATGTTGGAAAGCTTGTTAGGTGGAGCACTTGTATATACAACTTTGATTGCAAATCCATTTTATTAGAAAATATATGAGCTCGCGTCAATTCTTCTACGCTTAAAAATTGGGTCATTCAATGAAAAGGCGCTTGACGTTTAGTATAAATCATTTTGTTTTGTTCCAAAAAATCTCTCATCATGTAAAACTAACATTCTTTCTTCTCTAAACTTAAATCCTATCATGTAAAACTAACAAACATTCTTTCTTCTCTAAACTTAAATCCTAAAAAAAAGTCAAAAAATAGATAAGGGATTTTTTGGAACACAAAAAAATAAAGTGTTAGCTTCGAGAGTCTAAACATTAGTTATCCCTAAATTTAATCGTACGCACATTATATATACACACACACAAACACACTTATGGAAAGATTGGTGTGTTTTGAAGTTGCTATATATCCATACTCAATACTACTAAATATACATCACGGTCTAAATTTTTTTAACTCATAACGTACTAAATATCCATACTCGTGTCGTGGTCTTATTAATGCGGACAACATAACTTTTTTCAATAAAGCTAACCATTTATGTGGTGTATGTGTTTTGTTCAAGTGAAAGAGAGATTTTTTGTTGGTGATCATGAAACAACAACAGCAGCACTAAAGAAAACAGAGCATCAAAGGCACAAAACTAAAACAAAACAGAATTTACACCAAACTTAAAAACCTCCTGGAACTAACAAGCCCCTCTGATCATCTGCAATTATGCTTTTCACTACATTCCGAGGTGTTTCTATAAGAGTTTGAATTCTTCTCCATGATACATTCCTAGCCTCGCCAAAACATCAGCCGCACGATTTCCTTCTCTTAATGTATGAATTAACACATCATTGTTATTTTCATTATCTCACAGCAATCAATAATCAGAAATCTGTTCGGGTGGACTTCAATAATATCTTTTGGGCTGTAGATAACATCCACAACAACACTAGAGTCTGTCTGGCTCAATCGTGACGTCGCGCCACTACCTCTCTTCTGCTAACTTGAGTCTGTGATAAATCCCCATAAGTTCTACATATAAGTTTCTAGTCAAACCTCCAAAATTGTTGCTCCCGGGATTGCCATCCGAGCTTCCATTTGTATTTATTTTATATAAAGTGACGGGGGAAAATTCCATTTAATTAGTACCACTTATTTCTCCCTCATCTGTTTATTTTTTCATGATAAGCCTCTACAATTTGATTGGCATATGCTAAGCTCTTTTAATAACATATGAGGGGGGATGTTACTTCGTTGAAAACAAAACTCATTGCGGGATAGTGTCCAGTTGTTCCGAGTTAGAATGGTTAGGGAATTTAGTGGTATCCCAATTACCTCCGACTCAACAATGGTGCTCACAACTTAAGGGTCTCCAAATTCACGTCATGACCATTTACTATTGGAAGATTTTTATCCCCACGCGACCAATCAATATCCTGCCCATTCCCCACCGATTACTTAGTGTTGTTTTAAAAAGTTTATTTGGACTTCAAAATATCTCTCCATATTCTTTTCTTCTTTGTCTAACCTATAGGATTACAAGAGGATACATGCATACTCTTGATAACTTTTACCCACAAAAGCTTCATGTTTCACATAACTTTCCATCCAAGTTTAGCAATGGTCGCGATAGTTGCGAATACCAAGACCACCACCAAATAATATGGGCATGTAAACACGATCCCAATTTGCAAGTTGAATTCGCCCCCCCCCCCCCCCCCCCCCCTCCCCCTCCAAAAAAAAATCACGATTAATGCTAGTAATTTGTGATAATGCAAGTAAACGATTGAGCAAGAGTAAGCCAACCCGCAAGATAGATCATGCTCGCATTTCAACCCGCGAGCTTCTTTTGAACTTTTTCCACAATCAACTGGAAATGAGAACTCTTAGTGTGATCCTCAATAAGAGACATTTCCAATAATTTCAAAAATCATCTATAGGGGACATGCCACACAAATGGCTAAAGGCCATAATGTCCTCCATCCTACATTTAGTGAGAAATACAATCTAGATTTGGAAAAAATTACCTTAATCATTAACATGTTACAAAAATTGTTCACGACATTCATACACTACACCAAAATAGGCGGATTCAGGCCGTGACCAAGCCTTAGGGTCACGGATCCAATCCGTGACCAAAATAGGCGTGACAAAAATCGTTGGCCACGGACTTAATCCCTGACCAAAAGATACGTCACGAACCCAAGCGTGGGTCAGTATACGGCATGCTGGTCACGGGTAAAGGTTGTGACCATCTTTGAAACCTTAGTCACGGACCCAATCCATGACCAGGCTTAAAACCTTGGTCACGGACCTAAGCCGTGACCAATCTTTCACACATGGTTCAATGTGGTCACGACCCCAATCCGTGACTAGATATTTATTACAAAAAAAATATTAAATATGGTCACGGTTTATGTCTGTGACCATATTTATTTGGAAAAAAAATATGCGCAGTGTTTGTTCTCAAACCGGGAGTCCCGTGACTACGCGGTCTATTGCTACAAGTTAAGTTGGTCACGTGCAGAGTGATCGTTCTCCAAGCGGGGCCGTTTGAGGGTTGTTCGGGGTTTTCGCCTACCAGCGGCGCACATAGACTTGAATTGTAAGTTTAACGTAACTATACTTATTTGTAAATTACGGTCCTATTCTCAAACCTGGAGTCCTGCGACTACGCTGTCAATTGTTACGAGTTACGTTGGTCACGTGCGAGGTGTTCGTTCCCTTGCGGGTTCGTTTGGGGTTATTTGGGGTTTTCGCCCACTAGCGGCACACTTTCAAGCCTAAGTGTGCCTATTTGTAAATTTCGGTCCCATTCTCAAATTAGGAGTCCCCCGGCTACGCGGTGAGTTGCTACGAGTTATGTTGGTCACGTGTGAGGTATTCGTGCCCCATACGGGGCCGTTTGGGGGTTGTTCGGGGGTTTCGCCTACTAGTGGCACATTTTCAAGCTTAAGTGTGCCTATTTGCAAATTTTGGTCCTATTTTCAAATCGATAGTCCCATGACTATGCGATCAGTTGCTACGAGTTACGTTAGTCACTTGTGAGGTGTTCGTGCCCCTTGAGGGACCGTTTGGGGGGGGGGGGGTGTTCGAGATTTTTGGCGCGTTTTCAAGCCTAAGTGTGCCTATTTGCACATTTCGATCATATTCTCAAACCAAGAGTCCTGAGACTATGCGGTCAGTTGCTACGAGTTACGTTGGTCACGTACGAGGTGTTCGTTCCCCATGCGTGGCCTTTTGGTGGTTGTTCGGGGATTTCGCCCACTAGCGGCATACTTAGAGTTTAATTGTAAATCAAGTCTAAGTGTGCCTATTTGAAAATTTCGGTCCTATTCTCAAACCGGTAGTCCCGCGACTATGCCTTCAGTTGCTACGAGTTATGTTGGTCATGTGTTAGGTGTTCGTGCCACTTGTGGAGCCATTTGGGGGTTGTTCAGGATTTCGCTCACTTGCGGCACGTTTTCAAGCCTAAGTGTGCATATTTATAAATTTCGGTCCTATTCTCAAACCGGGAGTCCCCCGACTACGTAGTCAGTTGCTACGAGTGACGTTGGTCACATGCAAGGTGTTCGTGTCCCTTGCGGGGCCTTTTGGGGACTCGTTGGGGTTTTCGCCCAATAGCGGCATGTTTTCAAGTCTGAGTGTGCCTATTTGCAAATTTTATTCCAATTCTCATACTAGGAGTCCTGTGATTATGCGACCAGTTGCTATGAGTTACATTAGTCACGTGCGAGGTCTTCGTGTCCCTTACGAGGCCGTTTGGAGGTTGTTCGGAGTTTTTGCCCATTAGTGGCACATTTTCAAGCCTAAGTCTGCCTATTTGCAAATTTCGGTTATATTCTCGAACTGGGAGTTCTGAGACTATGCGGTCAGGTGCTATGAGTTACGTTGGTCACGTGTAAGGTGTTCATGCCCTATGCGGGGCCGTTTTTTTAGTGGGGTTTTCTCTCACCAACGGCACACTTAGGCTTGAATTGTAAATCAAGTCTAAGTGTGCCTATTTGAAAATTTTGGTCCTATTCTCAAATTGGGAGTCCCGCGACTACGCGTTTAGTTGCAACGATTTACGCTGGTGATGTGCGAGGTGTTCGTGCGCCTTGGGGGATGTTTGGGGGTTTCGTCCACTAGCGCAGGTATTCAAGCCTAAGTGTGCCTATTTACAAATTTCGGTCATATTCTGAAAACGGGAGTCCCGTGACTACGTGATCAATTTTTACGAGTTACGTTGTTCACATGTGAGGTGTTCGTTCCCCCTACGGGGCCGTTTGAGGGTTGGTAAGGGTTTTCGCCCCCTAGCAACACATTTTCAAGCCAAAGTGTGCTTATTTACAAATTTCGGCCCTATTCTTAAACTGGGAATCCTATGACTACAAGATTAGTTGCTACGAGTTAGTTGCTACGAGTTACGTTGGTCACGTGCGCAGTGTTCGTTCCCCTTGTGAGGCCTTTTACGGTATATTCGAGGTTTTTGCCCATTAGTAGCACGTTTTAAAGCCTAAGTATGTCTATTTTCAAATCTCAATCTATTCTCAAAGCAGGAGTCCCGCAACTACGCGGTCAGTTTTTACGAGTTAAATTGGTCACGTGCGAGGTGTTCGTGTCCCTTATGGGGTCGTGTGAGAGTTGTTCGGGTTTTTTCGCTCCTTAGTGGCACGTTTTCAAGCATAAGTGTGCCTATTTATAAATTTCGATCGTATTCTCAAATCGGGAGTTCCGAGATTACGCGATCAGTTGCTACGAGTTACGTTGGTCACGTGCGAGGTGTCCACGCCCCATGCGGGGTCGTTTGAGGGTTGTTAGGGATTTTTGCCCACTGGCAGCACACTTAGGTTTGAATTATAAATCAAGCCTAAGTGTGCCTATTTGGAAATTTCGGTGCTATTCTCAAACCATGAATCCTGTGACTACGGAGTCAGTTGCAACGAGTTACGTTGGTCACACATGAGGTGTTCGTTCCCCTTGTAAGGCCGTTTGGTGGTTATTCGAGGTTTTCGCCCACTAGTGGCACACTTAGGCTTGAAATGTAAATCAAGCCTAGGTGTACTTATTTGCAAATTTTGGTCCTATTATCAAATCGGGAGTCCCGCGACTACGCGTTCAGTTGTTACGAGTTATGTTGGTCACGTGTGAGGTGTTCATTCCCCTTGTGGTGCCATTTGGGGGCCGTTCGGGATTTTCGCCCACTAGCGGCACATTTTGAAGCCTAAGTGTGCCTATTTGCAAATTTCGGTTCTATTCTCAAACCGAGAGTCTCGTGACTACGTGCACAATTTCTACTCGTTATGTTGGTCATGTGCAAGGTGTTCGTGTCCCTTGTGGGTCCATTTGGAGGTTGTTTGGAGTTTTCGCCCACTAGCGGCACATTTTCAAGCCTAAGTGTGCCTATATGAAATTTTTCGATCCTATTCTCAAGTCAGGAGTCCCGTGAAAGGTTTCCGTGCCCCTAAACATTCATAAATAAAATTAAACACTCGTAAATCAAATTAACCATTCATAAATCAAATTAAATATTCATAATGCAAATTTAACATTTGTAAATCAAACTAAACATTCATACATCGAACTAAACATTCATAAATCATATTAAACATTCGTAAATTAAACTAAACATTTATACATCAAACTAAACATTCATAAATCAAAGTAAAATGTTAATATAGTGTCAATATCATAATAGGATACAAATAAGATTGATAAGGATAAAATAATATTTTGAAACTCAATCTTTATCGAAATCAATTAAAAGTTCCTTCAAATTAGGGTTGTCATCAAGAGTTAACTAGAACTCTTTTGGAGCCTTTAATGCGTCTACTTGAGTGGTCATACCCTTTGGTATGCACAACAATGGACTAATTACCATCGTTTATGCACTTAGAGTATAATACCTTCTTTACGTTCTAAAAAGCACAAGTAAAAGACTCGTTGACTATGGGATTTTTACTCTTCATATTTGATAAATCTGCCATAATAAATTTGGAATCAGGATCAACTTTGGAAGCATTCATAGTATCCTCCACCTTCACACAATCACAATAGAATAAGGCCCAGTTTGGTTGCACAAATTGTTTGATTATGTAAATTGGTTCATTGTGAATTATTGAATTGTAAATGAGTGAATTTGAAATGAGTTAAATCCCATTTTACACAGTGTTTGGTAATTTGAAATTGATGTTAAGGTTCTATGAAAAAAAGATAAAAGCAAATCAAGAGAGAGAGGGGGAGGGAAAGAGAGAGGGAGAGGAGGAGGAGGAGGAGAGGAAGAGGGATATGGGACATGCACTTTATGTGACTCTTATTTCAAATGGATTCATTTAAACTTTTTTGTGAAATGATCCAATTTCAGATTTTGCACATGAGCTAGAATGTGGTAATTAATGAATCACTTCATTAATGAAACCAAACACAATTAATGGGTCAATTTGTAAATGGATCAATTTATTAATGATCCAATTTACAATTTTGGGACAACCAAACAGGGCCTAAGGTTTTTGTAAAATATATGTAATTGAGTTCTATGATTTATTGGATTATCCCATAATAGGTTAGCACCGTACACTACAACAAAACAGATAATTAGTGACAAAAAAATTTGCCACCAAATAAAACAATTTCGTCACCAAAGACATTTGGTGACGAATTTTTTTTTCTCAATCGTCCATCACGAAAGCCCCGTCGCTAAAGGTTTTGGTGATGAAATACAAATTTCGTCACCAAATAGTACACCATTTGGTGACAAAATATGTTGTCACTTAATAATAGGATTTTAGTGACAAAATTATTTGTAGCCAAAGATCTTATTTTTTGTCACCAAAAGGCCAATTTTGTCACCTAATGTATATGATAATATGAAAAATGATTACCATTTGGTGACAAAATTAATATACTTAGGGGACAAAATATTTTTGTCACAAAATGAATTTTATTGTCAAAAAATTATAAATTTAGAACTCATATTTTTTTGCATTTCTCATATAGTTATTCAATCAAATAAATATTAATTATAAAATCAACTATTTTTTTAAATATAAAAATCAACTAAATCTCATCAACATTATATAAGTAATCAACTACCATCATATGCATACTCAAAATTAAGGTTCAAAAGATTATATAATTGATACGAAAGCATTCATACAAATATCTCAAAACCATTGGTGAATTATAAAGTAGCCTACATCGTTTGTTACAACGCATCAACTACAAAGTAGCCTCCAAAAAACAATTCCTAAGGCATTAGTTTCTAACTTTATATTTCCTAATGCTATTTCTAATCAATTGCAAAGTAGCCTCCAAAAAACAATTCCCAACAGGTATGCTAAATTCTCCTTGCATCTTCATCATCCCAAAAATAATTTCCAAAAAAACTTCCTCACAACGTCTCAATCTGCAATTCAAAAAGTTACAATGCATTAGTTTCTAACTTTACAAGTCTATTGACAATTGATAAATAGAATAACATCAACTAAAAAATAACACATTGAGCTAAACACCAAAAAAATTACGAAATTTAATTTAATTTTTAATATTTTAAAAAAATTCGACGGAATTTCCTTTGTTTATAAACTAAAACCACCTTGTTAAATTAAAAAATTAAAAAATGAAGAAGCCCAACAACGATCCACCAAAATACCCCTTCCGTCGATTCAAAAGATGAGGTAATAGCATCGCCAACATTTTAAAAAAATCGATAGAGAGTCCTTTGTTTATAGAGTAAAACCACCCTGTTAAATTAAAAAATAAAAAAGTCAAGAAAGCCAATGACAATCCACCAAAATATCCCTTCCACCTATTCAGCAAATAAGGTAATAACATTACTAATAAAGATATTAAATAACTCAAAGGATGTGAATCCAACAATGTAATTTCGATAAATTCAACATTGAAATTATTAAAACTTACCATATAGTAAATGTGGGAGGAAGGGAACCTGATGATTTTAAAGCATCACACAACTTGTCAAATCCAAATTGACAAGCCTCTAAGCATTCCAGACGCTCATCACGAGCCTCTAGTTGTTCCTTTAACTCACGATTCACTCTCTGAGATTCCCTAAGGGCTTCCTCCAACTCTGCGTCTCGTCGTTATGGTTTTTATTTGGTAGCTTCCGGACCATGCCCAAGACCTATGATATATCCCGATTTAGTGCCAAGTACTCGATCAGCTATCTCATCGGGAGTCAAAGGTTCACTACCCTCGGAAGTAGGCTCAGCTTGCAACTGTTTCATCTTAATCTTTAAAACAAATTAGTATATATCATTAGAATATATAATAAAACAAGAAGATCTAAATAACAATAATGCAACATACCATCGTAGATACATACATGAATTTATATAATAAAGCTTGAAAATCCAAATAGCCATAATATATCTTACCATATAATATACATATTGAATGTAATAATGTAAATCAGGTATGCAAGTTAAAAAGGCTATTCCCAATCACTGTTTGTTCTAAGAAACTACCATAAAAGCGAATTCTTACTTTGAAGTTGTAAACTTTAACAATCAGATAAACTCACATGAATATAAACGTCAAACACAATCTGCAAATTGAGTCTAAAGTGCAGAAAAAGAACTCCTTCGAATCAAAATTCAAAGGCGAACCAAAAATTTCAGCATATACTAACATACTCCTAAAAATTTCAGCATACTAACAACGATAACTAAAAATTCTAGCATACTAACAACTAAAAGTTAATTAACAACTAAAAACTAATCAACTAATGAGATATATTGTCAATGGACTATTAAAAAAACTAATTAGCATACTAGCAAAGGGAAGGGGGCTGCTTCACTGCTCTGCTTCGACAGTAGGGAGGGGGTTGCGTTTGCTTCGACAACAGGGACAGGGGCAGCATAAGATAAATGAAGAGCCTGCGGAGAGGGGAAGGGAGGTGACCGTGTGAGGAGGTAGAGAAGAACAGGGGCAGAGCGAGCGAACAAGTGAGGACAAGTGAGGAGAACAGGGATGGAGCAATCACTACTTTTGCCCTCGAGGATAATGAGCCGTGGCTCAGACATTTACTTGGCCTCGTATCCCAGTGTTTGGCTACAATTTATGTTTTCTCTCAATCATTTCCCAATGAGAAAATCTTAATTCAAAGAATGACAGAAGATTCTTTCAAAGTGGTAGAGGTTGTCCCTCGATGCAACTTCTTTCATCATGCTCATTTTCTCTGATTGGACGGTTGTTGTCCTCAATAAGTCCCCCACTGACAAGCTCAACAATAAGTCCCCCAAATTGGACTGGCAGATTGTGCACTGATCTCCCCAACAATAAGTCCCCCAAATTGGACGGGCAGGTTGTGCACTGATCTCCCAATAATATAATTGCAATATTACATATATAGGCTAATCATTAAAAAAATGTAAGAAAATGTTCACCAAGATGCATTCTATCTGTAACAGATCATTCAATATGAATGATTTGTTCTTAATTTATATTGAATGAAGAACACTTGCTGCAACAGATCAATCAATTTTCTAACAGTTGAATCAAATTTATATGAAAATGTGCAACAGATCATTCAAATTGAATCAAATTCATGTACTCATCGACGCAATAATTTTTATTTAATCATAGTTGTTCATTGATCCCAAATCCACCTCAATAACTTTAAAATAAGTTTTCAGATCTCTTAATTTAAAATAATATGAACATGTGCAAAAAAAATGAAAAAGAAAAGGGAATTTAAAAAATTTAAATTTAACAAAGTGCCATGGATTCGCAAATAATGAGTAAGCATTTGAAGAAATGAGAATAAACAGAGCAGGTAGCATAATTGCATAGGCTAATGTACAATACATCTTTTGCCATACCACGTGAACGAATAAATGAAATCATTGTTTGAATGAGAGATCTAAAATAATGTACAATAGATGTTCGTGCATTCTCTCTACTTCCAATGCGCTGCATCTAATAACAATTGCAATTTCAATGGCTCTTTTCCAAATCATATCGAAGTCATCTATTGATCAAACTAAAATTACTCTCAAATTTTGTTTGGTATTAACTATTATCTTACGTGTACTTAATAATATGAAGTGATGGAATGACAGATTGGTTTAAGTTTTCAAAAGTTTAATTAGAATACAATCTTCAGTTAAAATATCATAAGATAAATCAAGGTCATCTATATTAAAAAAATTCAATCTATATATCAAAATAGTTATCTATGTTACTAAAAAAATTCAATTTAGTTTACATACATCAATTAGAAAAGGCATGGTGGGATGAACTACAGAAGAGAGAAGAGCACTTAATGTGTATAGATACATCAATAACAGATGTTTCGCTTGGAAGTTCATTGAACATGATACTCGATGTGAATTTTCAGAAGATAAACCAAAGGAAACCAATATGATACCTTTTCGCGATACCAAGGAACTTTATCTTCATAAGCATGGTGATGTAAGTAGGTCACTAGGTCGAGCCACATAACGAAAGTCTGCAGTTGAATACAGTAGTTTAGATAAGACTTCAGCAAGAAAAGTTATACTTGGAAGCATAGAAGAAAACTTCAACCAAGAGGGAAACGAAAAATCAAGAAATATAGTGACTCTTAATTTGATTTGGAATGTTTATAATAATTAATAAACTGAACTAAACCAGAAAGGAATGCCATAGAGTTTACCTCTGCCAAGGGCGGTGCACGGGAGGAGAGACATGGGCGGTGCGCACCATGGGAGGTATTATTATGTTGCTTTATTATCGTCAGTGAGAGATCTCTTGCTTTAACACTAGGACCAATATTCATTGAGAACGTATGTGCTTGCGTTCAACTGAGCAAATTATATATTAAACACCTTTTAACCCAAACAAACCCTAAACATGCAACAATATGTGATTGAATACGATAATAAACAAAGCAAGAACATTCACACACATGCTTGTGAGGAAAAATCCCCCAAAGGGGTAAAACCATTTATTTTCATTATAAAATTATAGGCTGTACAATTTCGGATTACAATGAAAATACAAGTGACTAAGAATTACCCTCAGGTGTCGGATTCTGTAGTCGGCGGCTGGAACTATCCCTTTCCAGTAGGGCTGCAATGGAGAAGAAGAACGGTCTTCTCCACAAGGGTGTGAACAGCAAAAGTGCGTTCCTGGGTTGCAAAGTGATTCACAAAGGATTGGCAATTTGTGTGAATCAAATACCTAGAGTCTAGGTGCTCAATAGGTGAAGACTTAGGGCTTTCTGTACTCTGAAAATCATGTGTATAAGTCTTAGAAAACCACTTCCCGTAGTGGGACTAAATAAGAAGTCTCGAGCCTTAAAAATCTGAACACGATGTGTTTAAGTTTATCCCAGACGGACCGGTCCGGGTCTGAGGCGGATTGGTCCGATTGACCGGATCGGTTCTTTTTATTCTGAGGCGGATCGGTCCGTTGATGATCAGATCGGTTCGATTTCAGGCTTCATCGGTTCGCTTGAGGTCCGGGGTATACTGGCCTTCAGCAGTCGGATCGGTCCGGGTCCGAGGCGGACCGGTCCGGTTGACCGGATCAGTTCTTTTATTCCAGGCGGACCGGTCCGGTTCTGTCAGACTTTGATTCCTCTTCTTCTTTTGATATTCAGATCCGTTGATGAATGTATGAATCTTGAATTTCTTCAACGGTGTAATGGCGTGCGACATAATAAATTGATAATGGACAAAAATGTCCTTACAAATCTCCCCTATGGAAAAACAACTAAAAATGCCTATACAAATCTACCCTTCCATGAACCCAAAACTGGAAAGATACAATTGAATAAGACTACAGCGTTTGCTCTTCAATTCTTCAGGAATCTCAACATTTTTCTCATCAGGGTGTGGAATCCAATGATAATCCACGTAGTACCTACACACATGAGAAAAAGCAAAATACCAAGTGACATATCGAGTTTGAAATGAGATAAACATATATACCAATTTATGAGCAAACTCAAACTTTCAAATCTCATCTCCCCCATAATAAGATAATTCATTCTCCCCCTTTTTATGATGTCCCAAAATAGACAAATGAGAGACATAAATCAAATAAGAAAGTACGGGGTGTCACTAGTATAAAATCACACCATGAATGAACACAAACCAACCAAGTCGATGATAACGTAAATGAGGTGGTGTGATCAAATTTGATAGGAAAATCAATGCATACAAACATGACATATGTGCACGATGAATATTGGATATTCCTAGCGAATGAACTCAAATGCTTCCTTTGGTGTAAAATAATGACAATATAAGATATTGACTAAATCAAATCAACAAAGCAAAGCTCAAAGTGATTTTCACACCAATAACGTCCAAAACGATTTTATGCTTTTTCAGGACTTTCAAGGAAGTGCAAACCCGTTTAAAGATTCTCCAACCAAACTCCCTCATATATAATTTTGAATAGAGGCATTCTAAATTCTCAAACTTTGGAGAATTGATGGTGAAACCTAAGTGGTCCATATTTGGCATGAATTGCTTTTTATTGCCTTTAAATTTTTTCGGGGCTCTTTTAACCTCTTTGGACCTCGGATATTAAAATTCCTCCATTTTTAGGTCCTTTTTAACGGTGGATTTTGCGCAAAGGATAGATGATTACCTTTCGCAGCCCCTCCTTGTTATACAAAAACACACAGTCTCACCAAAACGGTTTTTACATGCATTCCAATCTTGTCAAGTTTTATCGCATATTGTACATTGTATAGACATAATTGAGATGAAAACACTCAAGCCAATATGAGATAGACAAGTGCAATAATCAAATATAGCCGTTCATGTGTGAAATAAAGGATATAGGAGTCAAACATGTAGGAAGATATCACTAATTACATCTCAAAGACTCCATCCAATGTAAAGCACATAGATGAAATGATGTAGCCTCTCAAATCTCTATCAAACAGTCACATGGATAAATGTAATAAAGTTGTACTTGGCTAACTTAAATGCTCATCCATAAAAGAAGCAAAAACAGAAATCTTTTTGGATTTTTCAAAAATTTTATCAAAATGAAATCTTTTTGTGCTTTTCTTAAAATTTTTCTAAAAGGAAAATCTTTTTATATTTTTTCAAAAGTAATATAAACAGCAAAAAGAATAAATAAAAGTTGTACAACTAAGCAATGGTACATATAAAATAGACTAGCAATAGGAAGCATATGATATGAATATGAGAAAGCATCCTATTCTAGACATAGACCAACCCCTCAGTCAACTGTGCAAATCCCCAAAGATTTCCTAAGACTCTTAAATCTAAGGGCATCTAAAGGTTTCGTGAAAATGTCTGCTAACTGACGGTCGGTGGGAACAAAACTCAGGGATACAGTGTTCTCCTCAACTAACTGACAAATAAAGTGCTCACGTATCCTGATGTGTTTTGTGCGGGAATGCTGAACTGGATTGCGGGATATGTGTATCGCCCTCGTGTTGTCACAGGAAATGGTCATGGTGTCCTGTGAAATCCCATAATCCTCCAGCATTTGCTTCATCCACAAGAGTTGTGTGCAACAACTCCCGGCGGCTATGTACTCAGCCTCCGCAGTGGACAAAGAGATGGAATTTTGCTTCTTGCTCAGCCAGGAGACAAGAGCAGAACCAAAATAGAAACACCCACCAGAAGTGCTCCTATAACCATCTACATCCCCAGCCCAATCGGCATCCGAATAGGCGGACAAACGGTCATCGGTATCAAAGGAATACCAAATACCGTATGAGAGAGTCCCACTTACGTATTTAATAATACGTTTTAGAGGAAGTAAGTGTGACTCTTTAGGGGACGCCTGATATCGCGCACAGACTCCAACACTAAAGGCAATGTCGGGACGACTGGCAGTCAAGTAGAGAAGACTACCTATCATACTCCGATATAAGGTTTGCTCTACGTCCTTTCCTGAAGTGTCCTTACTAAGCTTGGTAGTGGTACTCATAGGTGTACGTGCATGCTTAGCGGAGTCTAAACCAAATTTCTTCACTAGGTCTCTAGCATACTTGGATTGGGAGATGAACATCCCATCCTCTAGCTGACGAACCTGGAGACCGAGGAAGAATGTAAGATCACCAACCATGCTCATCTCAAACTCACTTTTCATCTCCTCCTCAAAGTGGTGAGCATGCTGGGAGCATGTGGATCCAAAGACTATGTCGTCCACATAGACCTGGGCAACCAAAATAGCACCGTCATCTCTCCTGACGAACAACGTCATATCTACTCCCCCTCTCTTGAAGCCACGAGCTAAGAGATAGGAAGTAAGCCTCTCGTACCAAGCACGGGGTGCTTGCTTCAAACCATACAAGGCTTTCCTCAGATAGTAGACGTGCTCTGGGTGCTGAGGGTCTTCAAACCCTTTTGGTTGTTCCACATAAACCTCCTCCTGTAGAATGCCATTCAGAAAGGCACTCTTGACATCCATCTGATATACCTTAAAGCGCAGATGACATGCGATGGCGAGCAGAAGATGGACGGACTCAAGCCTCGTAACAGGAGCAAATGTCTCCCCAAAGTCTACACCCTCTATCTGTGTGTAGCCTTGAGCGACCAACCTAGCCTTATTTCTGATTATGGTACCATTTTCATCCATTTTGTTCTTAAAAATCCACCGGGTACCTATCACATTTGTCTCACTAGGTCGGGGGACAAGTTCCCAGACATTATTCTTTTTAAACTGAAGCAACTCATCCTGTATAACAGATATCCAGTGTTCATCCTTGAGTGCTTCTTTATGGTTCTTGGGCTCGACTTTGGACGTGTAGCAAAGATGGCTAACAACGTTCTCTAGCTGAGCACGAGTCTTGACCCCTAGAGTGGGATCACCAACAATGGCAGAAGGGTCATGACTCTTGCGAACCCAAGCAGGTGTGTCCCCTAGCACAAGAGTAGGGTCCACAGAGTGTGAGAGAGGAACAGGTAAATCACTATTAGAACAATTCTCATCCTCACACTGAAGGTTAGGATCAATAACCGTCGGAGGTTCGTCATCTTGCACGGTGACGTTTATGGATTCCATAACCTTAGAGCTCTTCAGGTAAAAAACCCGGTACGCTCTGCTATTCGATGAATATCCTAGAAATATTCCCTTATCGCTCCGGGAGTCGAACTTTCCTAATTGCTCTCTATCCCGTAAGATGTAGCATTTACTCCCAAAAACACGAAAATATGCCAGGTTGGACTTCTTGCCAGTCCACAACTCATAAGGAGTCTGAAGTGTGTGTGGACGCAAATAAACCCTATTCACCATGTGGCATGCAGTAGAAACTGCCTTTGCCCAAAATCTCCTAGAAACTTGACGACCTAGAAGCATAGATCTATCCATTTCTTGGATCGTTCTATTTTTTCTCTCAACAATACCATTTTACTGAGGAGTTCTCATAGCAGAGAACTCATGTTTGATCCCGAGGCTATCACAGTAAACGTCTACCTTTGCTTCTGTGAATTCAGTGCCATTGTCACTACGCATCCTATTAATAGTGACACCGTGTTGATTTTGCAGGACACGGCACTTGGTCGTTAAAAATTCTACAGCATCGGATTTCTTTCTCAGAAAATCTACAATGGAGTATCTGGAGAAATCATCTACCATCACGAGGATGTACCTCTTACCACCTAGACTCTCAGTACGAGTGGGACCCATAAGATCCATATGAATTAACTTAAGAACTCGAGAAGTGGTAATGGAATAGAACTTCCTATGAGGACTACTAATTTGTTTTCCCGACTGACAGGGTCCACAAATGGTCGAAGTTGACTTTACAAGAGATGGTAAGCCACGTACTAGGTCCTTTTTAGCTAAGCGATTTAGATCTCTAACGTTCATATGACCTAGACGTTGATGCCACAGATCCATAGGAGTGATCGTGGCGTTGTTGCAGACAAGTGAGGACGTGGGCTCAGTCCCATAGCAATTATCCTCGGTCCTCACCCCTTGCATCAAAAGTTTACCGGCTTGATTATAGATTTACACGCGTCCCGGTCAAACTTTACTGCAAAGTCAATGTCGCACAGCTGGCTAATGCTGAGAAGGTTTGCTTTCAAGCCTTTGACGTACAAAACATTTTCTAGCTTAGGAAATCCAGGTAACTCGACAGTACCACGTCCTATAATGCTATACTTGCTAACATCTCCAAAGGTGACTCTGCCATCCTGATAGTCCTCAAGAGTAGTAAAAAATGAGGCATCACCTGTCATGTGTCTGGAGCACCCACTATCAAAATACCACTGTGAGGTATTATGTGCTTTGAGAGCAACATGAACAACAAAGGACTTTTTATCTTTCTTAGGTACCCAAGTCGGGATGACCTTTTGTTTGCCTTTGTTGTTGTTGGTTTTAGCTGGAATGTGAGAAGCATTCACTAATGGCAAAGACATCCTTCGGAATTCTTCCATTAAACTCTGGGTCGTGGCAGCTAAGAACTCAACTCGCTCTCTCAGACTAGAAAACTCATCAGTATGACGTGGTGGAGCAATAGTACGTCGTGTCCGACCCATGCTATAGCAAAACTCCCTAAGGTGGCCTTTTCTTTTGCAATAAGTACAAAAGAGCACAGTCAAAGGCGGTCCTTGGTTTGCTTTTCTTGGTCGAACTTTCCTTCGAGGTTTTTGACGACGGCCATAAGGATTCGTAGTAAACTCAGGAACTGGTCTAGGTGCAATTTGGGACATGGAGGCACCATCATATCCAATTCCTTGCCGATCACCAAAACCTAAAGCGGGGCCGAGGAGCATTTTTCCCATCTTCCCAGATCTGTCCTCGATTTGTACCTTGACTTCCCGTGCTTTCTCAAGATCATGAGTCAGCTGGGAAACAAGGGCTTCAAGTTCCTTTCGAGTCTCCATGGAGGAATGGAAATGACTCGGAAGACTAGCCACTTGTTTAGTCAAGTCCCATCTCTCTTTCTCTAAAACACTCTCTCTCTCTCTAAACAGAATCTCTTTCTCGACACAGGAAGATTCTCTCTCTCTCAGGGCGGTGACGGTGGAGGAATCTCTTTCTCTCGCCTTTCTTAAATCTTCCTCTAAGCCGGTGATCTTAAGAACTAGCGCTTTGTTACATTTTTTAGTTTTAAATGACTCAGAATATAACTCAGCGTAGGCGCGTTGAATATCACTGTCGCTCTCACTTGAGTCATCCTCCCCCTCACTCACATCGATCTCACTGTCGAGGTGTCCCTGTGAAGCATCATCTTCATCGTCGTGAAGAGAACTAGGAGTGCTCACTTGACTGGCCATGAATGCGGTGAAGTTACACTCATGCGGTGACTCATCCCCTGAATCCACCGTCTCGACCTCACTGTCGTCACTAAGGGTAGCATTAAGGACAACTTTCCCTTTCTCTCTATTCAGACGAGTGGCACACTCAAAGGCTCTATGACCCCTACCATCGCATTCAAAGCATCTCTCACTTTCTTTCTTAGGAGGATTTTTGGAGTCTTTTTCATTTTTCTTTTCAAACTTATTTTTCTCAAATTTCTTTTTATCTTTAAAATTACCATTTTTCTTAAATTTGAGAATCCTCTTGAAATTTTTCGCAAAAAGAGCCAAACCATCTAGGTCAAAATCACACTCAGAATCTGACGTTTTCGTCCCTCTCTTTCTAGACGACTCTACCCTTTTTCTAGCCGACCCCTCACTCCTTCTCTCTTGGGCTTTAAGTGCAATTCCCTTATCTTTAGATTTAGCAGTTTTAGGGAACATATCGATTTCATAAGTTTGCAAATCTCCTACAAGTTCTTCCAATTTTAGCGTATTTAAATTACCCATAGAATTTAGCACAATGACTTTAGGGATAAAATGCTTAGGTAAAGAACGAAGAATCTTTTTAACAACTCTAGCATTAGGAATATGTTCACCAAGATTAAAGCTAGTATTCACAATGTCAGAAAGTATAGCATAAAATTCATCAAAGCATTCAGATTCATGCATGGTGATGGTTTCAATTTGAGTTGTCAAATTTTGCAACTTAGATTCTTTCACAGCATTAGTTCCTTCATGGATGAGTTGTAAAACATCCCATGCCTCTTTTGACGTGGTGCACGTCATTATGCGTTTGAACTCATCAAGTGTGACAGACCCAGAAATAGCACTTAGACCCTTAGAATTAAAAGATGACCATTCAAATTCTTCATCAACCCAAGAAGTGTCAGGTTTCAAGTTGATCACATTATCAACAGTCACGGAGGGAGGAGTCCACCCTCTTTCAAATAAGGTCCAGACACGTTCATCAATGGCTTTTAAAGCCGACCTCATTCGGGCTTTCCAATAGGCATAATTTATCCCATAAAAAACAGGCATTTTTTATATAACTTCTCCATTTGAACACGCACTTTTTCAAAAATCAATTTTTTCAGAAAATTGATATCTTAGAAAAATTTTACGGAAAATAGGAATACGCGATAGATTAGCGTAACCTGCTCTGATACCAATTTGAGAACGTATGTGCTTGCGTTCAACTGAGCAAATTATATATTAAACACATTTTAACCCAAACAAACCCTAAACATGCAACAATATGTGATTGAATACGATAATGAACAAAGCAAGAACATTCAAACACATGCTTGTGAGGAAAAATCCCCTAAAGGGGCAAAACCATTTATTTTCATTATAATATTGTAGGCTGTACAATTTCGGATTACAATGAAAATACAAGTGACTAAGAATTACCCTCAGGTGTCGGATTCTGTAGTCGGCGGATGGAACTATCCCTTTCCAGTAGGGCTGCAATGGAGAAGAAGAACGGTCTTCTCCACAAGGGTGTGAACAGCAAAAGTGCGTTCCTGGGTTGCAAAGTGATTCACAAAGGATTGGCAATTTGTGTGAATCAAATACCTAGAGTCTAGGTGCTCAATAGGTGAAGACTTAGGGCTTTCTGTACTCTAAAAATCGTGTGTATAAGTCTTAGAAAACCACTTCCCGTAGTGGGATTAAATAAGAAGTCTCGGGCCTTAAAAATCTGAACACGATCTGTTTAAGTTTATCCCAGGCGGACCGGTCCGGGTCTGAGGCGGATCGGTCCGATTGACCGGATCGGTTCTTTTTATTCTGAGGCGGATCGGTCCGTTGATGATCAGATCGGTTCAATTTCAGGCTTCATCGGTTCGCTTGCGGTCCGGGGTATACTGGCCTTCAGTAGTCGGATCGGTCCGGGTGTGAGGCGGACCGGTCCGGTTGATCGGATCGGTTCTTTTATTCCAGGCGGACCGGTCCGGTTCTGTCAGACTTTGATTCCTCTTCTTCTTTTGATATTCGGATCCGTTGATGAATGTATGAATCTTGAATTTCTTCAACGGTGTAACGGCGTGCGACATAATAAATTGATAATGGACAAAAATGTCCTTACAATATTCACAACTTCGGTTGAATTATCATCATCATCATCGTCTTTTTGTCTGATATTATTATGCATTTATAGCATTAGGGTACTTGTTCTTCTACTTATCTCCTTTTGCATATTCAATTCAATCTTTTGACATTCACATGCTTGTGTGTTTACTGCTGTGTGCAACATGAATCGTTGTGTTTCTTAATGACGATTTACCTCAGATTATATCACAATTGTGATAGATATTTTGTTGAAGGAACAATTTACATCAAACATGGGAAAATGATGGTAAGAATATATCAAACGTTCACCAAGAAAAGACGTGCAATTATAAATTAATTTAAATGGGTAAACAACATCATCCAAGTACAAAAATCACTACTTAATAATAATGCATAAATATAAAGACTACTGGATATAAAGCATTAAATTTAATTTACCTTATATCCAATTTAGTATCTATAGATCCAGGCATATAGATAAATTGGTTGGGGCAATGGTGCAAGTCAAATAAGGAGGTTGCCCATCTCGCAGCAGAAAGATGAACTTCACTTTGTTCCTTATGAACCAAAAAAAAATAGATGTCCATCAAAAAGTTTTTAGTAAAACCAGAATCAGGTGTAACAAACTAGTGAAAAAAAAAGCTTTTTTTAGTTAGAAGAAAAGGTGGGGAAAAAATATTTGGACTCTTGATTTTTCACGAACTCACTAAAATCGACTACCAAAAAATGAATTGGACACACACAAGTCAAGTAGAATTCCTAACTAGGACATAATCAATTTTTATCTTTGAATTTAGTGAAAGGGTAGTCAAATTTTAATTAAGTCTGCGGACGATAAAAAATCACGGAATTATCTGGGTGATCGCCCTTGCAAAGATGTTCTCCTAGTGGGCTACCTAGTTAATTGATTTTAAATTTAGTGATGGCTAGGGTAGCACAAAAATGGTAAGCGAGCGAGTCGGGTGATGAAATCCCTTCTCGTGAGTGACTGGGTGTAGGTCTTAGTCAATTAATTTATCACACCATTTGAAAATAAATGCGAGAATAAAATCAAGTAGGAGCACACAAGCACACACTATAATTGGCTCGCTAATAGGAGAGGCGCGAGTGTTTAGAAATGTACCTCCCACGATTTTTAGGCCGTGGGATGCCGAAAAATTTGAGTCTACCGGGGGGAGATCACGCCTATCTCACTCGTCCCCGGGAGTCCTACCGACCCAAGATAGAGAGGCTTCTAAATCCTCACCTTTGGACGCCATCTCTCTACTTTGTTCGGTTTTCCTATCACACTTGTCTTTGATTATTATAATTTTTTAAAATAAATAAAGGTGTCTCTATGCACTGCAATACAAGCCAAGAATAGAATAATCCTAATACAAGCCTTTTAAAAATATAAAAATGGTACAAAAAATAATAAAGTGCAAAAAAAAAAACTACAAGTTGAAATCCGCTTCGAGCTTCACGATCCCAAGAATGGCAACGGTGCCATTTGATAACTTTGCTTTTTATCTCCTCGACAACGGCGCCATTTGATAAAGTGATTTTTTTGGTATATTTTTTTCGTCGCTTGAAAAGCTCTTCTAATCAAAACCCTTAAATTACCTACAAAATATAACAAACTCAAGTGTGGAGGTAAGTAAGGGTATCAATCCACATCAAGGGGGTAAGCTGGAGACAAACTCAATTGTAATTCAATTTTATTTTCTTTTTGTGCTTTTTCACTTTTTGCTAATTTTTTTAGTTTTTTTTAATATTAAAATAATTGGGTGAGATGAGGTGAAATAATACTAAACTAAACTAAATGAGAGATGATAACAACTAACTAAAAAGTTACTAAAATGAAAACAAAGTCTAACAATAAAATAAGAGATAAAGAGAGGTAAATAATTGTGAGAACAATCAAGTAATGGGATTACACCACAAATTCTAGATATTCTAATTAATTCATTTAATTATTTGAATTCTCCCAAATGAATATCAAAGTTACAAACCAACTCTCGTTACAAATGTAATTTTAATAGTAATCTTTTAGAAAATTAAGTTTAATCCCCCACAACTCTACAAAATATATCTACACTCCTTTTAATTAATCACCTGCTAGGATCGATCGATTAAAATTTATGTAAATCTAGAAAATGAATTTTAGAGTTGAAATTCAAGGAATAATACCCCACTTAAGAAACTCCTATCTCTAGTTCGAATCTAAAATGGGTATTATAACTTAGAATTTTGATTTTCTCTAAAAAATTATTTACCCTCTCTCGAGGCGTAAATTTAAGGGTGAGGGATCAAAATTAACATTCAAAGAAAATTTTCAAGTAATCAAACTAATTATATTAAAATAACATCAAATAAGGGTTCACCCCACCCCTTGATAGGGGATTTAGCCTAACATGGTATGAAATTTGACAAATTAATGATCAAAGCCATATAAAATAAAGTAGAAGAGAAGAACAATCAAATCAAATCTCTTTGAGTGAAATTGGACTTCAATCCTTGAATTTGCAATTTACATCCCTCCAATTTGTGTGATCAAACTAAAATTACATCAACAATTACACTCAAAAATGGATTCTCACAAATTTATGTTTCTCACTAATCTAAAAAAAGTAATATAAAAAATAAATTCTAACCTAAAAAACTAAACTAAAAAAAAAGGTGTTTCTCTCTCTACAATTCTCTTTACTAATTCCTATTCTAAAAGCCTTTTTTTCAAATTGGGGTCTTCCATCCTTAAACAGTAGGCGTGGAGAATGGGGGTAATTTGGGTAGGTTTAATGTGTAAGAGGTGTGTAAGGAGTTGAGGTGAGGGTGTTTAGGAAATTATGCACACATGTTCATGGGAAAGGTGTGAGGTAAGTAAGGTACATGGGTGAGGGAATTTGGGTGACAAAATATGATATGGTTATGGGGTATTTTGGAAAAGTGGATTAAATGAGTTAGTTGGGGGTAGTTTGGAAAAATGGGGTTTAATTAACACGTGGGGTAAATGGTTTTTGGTATTTGGTCTTGTATTGGTAGGTGAGAAAAAGGAAATCGTGGCTTGGAAGTTTGAAGTGGGTTTGGTCTTCAAATGGGTCTTGGACGAGATGGAGGTTCGGGTCGATATGGGTGTGTCGGACTTCGAGTTGGAGGGGTAAGGGCAGCTGGGCAGAGTGGCAGGTCAGAGCCAGGGTAGGACTCGGGTCGCGGTTTTTGGGCTATTGGGCGCCGCCGAGTTGAGGGAGAAAAAGGGTTGGTTTCGGGTGGGGTAGGCAAGAGGTTGGATCTCGGGTTTTGACATGTCAGGGGTGCGATTCCGGGTGACGGGGCAAGAGGTGTAAGGGTTCGGGTTCGCAGGTCAGGTCTCCCGAACTAGGGGTGTGGCACCCCGACTAATTAAATACCGGGTAGCTACTCCTTTATTAAATAAATACAAAATGCCAAGTTGGTTCAGTTAATAGCATCACTGTCGAAAACATTTTAATAATTACTAACCACCTAGTATTTAAAAAGTAAGTTGCCAAATTTTAATTTAAGTCTGATTAACATGCAATAAAAGAATAATGGAAGAACAACATAATCCATTCACCATAACGAAGTAATGAAGTAATCAACAAATAATAATAAGTCCGGAGGAAAAACTCCTCACAACAATCCCACAACTGAAAGCAAAATGACAAGTCTGAATCCTGAATAATTACATGCCAGAAGTCTGAATAACTGAAATAAATGAAATGTCTCTAAAAGAAATGGGCGACATTCCCTACAGCTGATAACTGAAGAATATCGAGTCAAGATAGATGAAGCGTCTACAAGCAAAGTCCTGTAACTTCCACAAACCGCTACAGCTCGTCACCTAAATGAGAATCCTAAGCATGGTGTCCTTGTGGCTGGGCACCTAAAATGGTTTTTACAAAAATAGATTTGAAAGCAAATGGGTCAGAGCCCGAAAGTCGAAATCATTTTAAAAACAGCAAGTGTTTTAATAACATTATAACATTAAATGCAAAATACATGTTAGGACGTGCACTCACATGAAATTCTCACCTCTCGACTACATATGAACTCCTAACGTAACGTACCCATCTATAAGACATCCATATCTAACCAAACCGTAATAAGTTCTACCCCTTACTACTCGATTCCTATATTACATTCTAGCGTTATCAAATAAATAAAGGGTTTTACTTACTCTCAGATTCTCAATTAGAATTACCATTCACTATCAGTTTACCCGTTTTGTTTTCTCAAATCATTACCATAATATTATTCACAATACTAATCGTGAAAGTTCCCATTTATTTAGTGTATATTATTCACATCATAAATATACAATACAAGCACCCCGAGACTAAGATACGGTGCACACATACTCTGCTATCCATCCCGGTACATCACGTACATAAGGATCACGTATTCCGAATCTCTCAGGAATCGTTCTCAGATAACAACATCACAAATAATGGAGGCGAACACAGTCACATCACATGGGTCACACACATACCTGCGCTCCCACGATCAGCAGACTTATTAAAATCCCAATAAGTCCTTCTCTAACCTATGTCCATCGAGGTAACCAATCTAAATCCGGGCAACACAAGGATTGGAAGGCCCTAAGCGAACGTAAACCTCCCGTGATAGCAAGTATGGTAGGTATGTCATACACATAAAATCAATACATATACTAAGTATTCACACATCTTAGTAATCACCATAATATATTGGTGGTACACTTCTCATTCTCGTACCGACATATAATACTACACAATTTATATGTTCCCGGTTAATATAATAAATTAGGTCGTCAATAGTTCTCGCAACGTAATAGACACTCACGTCCTACTTCATATTTTCCCTTAGGTTCAAACTACACTTCTAGGCTTGACTCCTCATTATATCCCAAACATCCCAAATGTAATAATTAATCATCAAGGGAAGGTTATCTCTTCATATACACAAGGTTACGGGACACTCGGGATCAAAACAGGCTAAAAAGCCTAAACTGTCAACTCGTTCGAAGTCTCGTTCGAACGAACTGGGCCTTCTAACGAGATCTCGTTCGAACAAAAGTCTTCGAATGAACATCCCTCTCGTTAGAACCCAAACTGTCAACTCGTTAGAAGCTCGTTCGAACGAGCTCGTTCGAACGACCTGGGCAGGTCTTCTAACGAGTGGCCAGATTCGAGCCCAAAAATTCCTATCTCGTTTTTCCCAATTTTCTTCACTCCTAATCCCACATAAAAATCATTCCAACATCAGGTTAAGGTTCCTAATTCGTACTAAACATTCATAGGTCATAATCAAACGTTTATATAGGGCCAACTCATATTAAACATCATAAAATCTTCAAATCCCTTTATTTATCCCCAAATTATATGAACATGAACCCTAACATTTATAAATCATCAATGAGCCTAATAAAATCCGTTTTTGTTTATCCAAGATATAATATCATCATAATAAACATCTAAGTACCAATCTACATGCGATTCCTCATCAAAATGAAATTTCTACTTCCAATTTAAATGGGTTTTTCATTAACTCCCAAGAACAATACAATTTAATTGAATTTCCTACGCATGGAAGAAGCATTCTCTATAAAAACGAAATTAAATCACTTGCCTTATTTGAATCTCTGATTTGATGACGAATTTCTGAAGTGTTCTCTATCTCTCTCTACAGAATTCCTTCTCTCTCTCTCAACAAGCTTTTCTTCTCCAAAGTCAATGGTGGCTAGGGTTTGTGCTTTAGAAACTCTTTGGAACAAATTTCAATAACCTCCGTAGTCTATTTGGTTATTAGTGGGCTTTGTGGGTTATTGCCAAATCAGATAGTAATTCCCAATTTTCGTAGGTTTTAATTCCCAAAAATCCAAAATTACCAAACTATCCTTATACGTTGCCGGTATGGCCTAAAAATGCCCCGGAACCCAAACTAAACCCCCGGCTAGTGTTTTCTGACTATTTCGACCCTTCCGGACGCGTTGCCGCACTCAAAATGACCATACAATTAATAGAACTAAAATCCACTTTTTTAATTAAAATAGATATTTCCCTGACGCGACTGTCACACGCGTCTCAATAAAATTTCCAAATTGCCGTATTTCAATCTCACAACAAATTTCATACTTCAATATTCATATATAATCATATATGCACATTATATTCAAATACCAACTCGCATATCGCTAGTATTTTAATCCGGATTAATTTCCAATTAATACACATTTAATTCAATTAATCCCATAAATAAATATCACAAAAATACGGGGTATTACATACTTCCCCCCTAATAACTGAATTTCGTCCGGAAATTCGGAACTAGAAAGTACCTGGTAAGAACAACGCTGGATAACGTTCGCGCATCTCATCCTCGCTCTCCCATGTGGACTCCTCGACATTATGATGTCGCCACTGAACACGCACTAACGGAACTATCTTCGACCGCAGTTTCCGCTCACTTCGGTCCAAAATAGCAATCGGCTCCTCCTCGTAGGAGCTATCAGGCTGGAGATCTATGTCCTCCAAAGCAATGTGAGAATGAGCCAAATCGTCTCTAAGATATTTCCTTAGCGAGTAAATATGAAATACATCGTGAATCCGATGCAAATGCTCCGGTAACCCAAGCCTATAAGCAACCGGTCCAATCCGCTCAATAATAGGAAATGGTCCCACATATCTCGGTGCCAATTTCCCTTTCTTCCCAAAATGCATAATCCCCTTCATAGGAGATACTATGAGCAAAACTTGGTCCCCCACTTGAAACTCCCTGAAGAACCTCTTCGCATCAGCATATCTCTTCTGCCGATCTTGAGCTACCCGAATGCGACTCCGAATCAATTCTATCCTCGCCGAAGTATCCTGAATCACTTCCGGCCCAAGCAGTTTGTTGTCCCCCACCTCCAACCAACATGCTGGGGAACGATAAGGTCTACCGTACAACGCCTCAAATGGAGCCATTCCAATGGTGAACTGGTAGGAGTTATTGTAAGCAAACTCCACCAGTGGAAGATACTGCTCCCATCCACCCCCGAAATCAATGATGCACATACGTAGCATGTCCTCCAACATCTGGTTTGTATGCTCGGTCTGCCCATCGGTCTGCGGGTGATACGCCGTATTCAACAGCAATTCCGTGCCCATGGCCTCCTGAAAACTCTCCCAAAACTGCGAAACAAATATCTTGTCTCGGTCAGACACGATATATAGGGGTACACCGTGAAGTCTCACTATCTCTGAAATAAAGAGCTGGGCATACTGTCTCGAATTGTAGTCTGTCCTTACGGGTAGAAAATGAGCGACTTTGGTCAACCTGTCCACAATCACCCATACGGAGTCATGACCTCTCTGTGACGTAGGTAACCCCGTGATAAAATCCATGGATATGCTCTCCCACATCCACATCGGAATCTCCAATGGCTGTAGAAGTCCTGCCGGTCTCTGATGATCCACTTTTACAAGCTGACAAGTGGCGCATTTTGATACAAACACGGCAATATCTTTTTTCATCCCGCTCCACCAATACTGACGTCTCATGTCTTGGTACATTTTGTCCCCACCGGGATGTACCGCGAACCGTGAGCCCTGCGACTCTGCCATCACCTCGTGTCGCAATTCCTCCCCTTCCGGAACTACCAATCTCCCATTGAAGCGTAATCCCCCGTCTGAGATAACGGTATAGGACTCGGCTCCCTCTGCTAATAATCGAACTATCTGTTCCTGACAGAACGAGTCATTTGCCTGTGCCCTTACTACCTTCGTGACAATCTGCGGTGTAACGGTCATTACAGATATGAACGATCGGGCCACTGCATCCTGGTGTCCCAATTCCTTCCATTTGGCCTTCTACACCCCTGCCACTTCATCTGCTGGCCTACGGCTCAACGCGTCTGCTACCACGTTAGCCTTCCCCAGGTGATACTGTATATCAAACTGATAGTCCTTCACAAATTCAAGCCACCTTCGCTGCCGCATACTCAACTCCTTTTGCGTGAATAGGTACTGTAGGGACTTGTGGTCCGTGAACAATCGAAACTTTTACCCAAAAAGGTAATGTCTCCATATTCGAAGGGCAAATACAACTGCCGCCAACTCCAAGTCATGAGTGGGGTAATTCTTCTCATGAGGCTTTAGCTTACGGGATGCATAACCAATGGCCTGACTCTCCTGCTGCAATACACCTCCAAGTCCTTGCAAGGACGCATCGGTGTAAACTAAATACTCAACTCCCGGTCTCGGTAATGCCAACACAGGTGCTGAGGTCAACTTATCCTTCAATTCATCGAATGCCAACTGACAGGCATCACTCCAAATGAACGGCACCCCTTTACGAGTCAGATGTGTCAAAGGATCTGCTATCTTCGAAAATCCCCGAATGAACCTCCTGTAGTATCCTGCTAGGCCCAAGAAACTACGAATCTCTGTTGGTGTCGTGGGCTTTCCCCACTCCCTCACCGCAGATACCTTCCCTGGATCAACAGATATTCCCCGGTCGGAAATAATATGCCCCAAAAACTGGACCTCCTTCAGCTAAAACCCGCATTTCTCATATTTTGCATACAACTCATTTTGACGTAGTGCCTGCAAAACTTGCCTCAAATGCTCGGCGTGCTCCTTCTCTGTCTGCGAGTAAACCAAAATATCATCGATGAAGACAATGACAAACTGATCTAGGAAATCTCTGAACACTCTATTCATCAAGTCCATAAACACGACTGGAGCATTGGTCAAACCAAAAGGCATAACCCGAAACTCGTAAGATCCATATCTCGATAAGAACGCAGTCTTCGAGACATCCTCTTCCCTGATACGCAACTGATGGTATCCCGATCGTAAATCAATCTTCGAGAAGAAAGAAGATCCTCTCAGCTGGTCGAATAAGTCATCGATTCGAGGCAACGGATACTTATTTCGTATCGTAACCTTATTCAACTCTCGGTAGTCCACACACAATCTCAGTGAACCATCTCTCTTCTTCACGAACAACACGGGGGCACCCCACGGCGTAGTACTCCTCCGTATAAACCCCTGACCCAACAACTGCTCAATCTGATCCCGTAACTCCCTCATCTCAGCTGGAGCCATACGGTATGGTGCGCGTGCTATAGGTCTCGTATCTGGAAATAAGTCTATGACAAAGTCTATCTCTCAACTGGGGGTTAGGCCTGGTATCTCCTGGAACACATCGGAATACTCCCTGACAACTGGGATCGAATCTAAAGGAATCACAACCTCCTTAGAGGTATCCTCCTCTAGGTAATACAAATGAGGGGTCGAGCCTCCCTCTGGGCGAGGCATCGCCACTACAAACATCTCTTGCCCCGGAATGGCAAAAATAATGCTCCCACCGAAGCAATCAATCATGGCTCTATAATTCGCGAGCCAATCCATACCGATAATCACATCGTGAACATGCATATCTAATACTAACATGTCTGCAGGTAATACCAGACTACCAATCTCTACCCCCACTCCCCGGCATATAAAGAAAATAAGTGACCCACTCCCCAATGGTGAGTCTACACACGTCACTGTGCTCTCTGCTGTGGCTAACAACCCTAAGGCTTTCGCAAAATGTGTAGCTATAAAACAGTGCGTTGCCCCCGTATCAAACAAAACCCGACCCATAGTACCATGGATAGGAAACATACCCTCAATCGCGGGTAGTGCCTGTGGAGCTGCTGCCTGGTGGACGTTATAGACACGTCCATACTGTAACTACCCCTGCTGCACAGGAACTGCTGGAATGGCTGGAAGTGCTGGCACCTGGCCTGGAGCTGGGAGAGCAGGTGGAAAAAGTGGCCTCTGTGGCTCATGTCGAGCACCCTGCTGCTGCTGCGAGGCCTTGCCCCTATCAGGACAGTCCTGGCGTTTATGGCCAGTCTTGTCACAAACGAAACACTTCCCCGGGAAGTTCCCCCCTCTCTGTCCCTGCTGCCCCCGGCCCTGGTGGCCGTTATCGTTCCTCCACTGGCCCTGCTGAAACTGCTGTTGATCATTCTGACCCTGCTGGTACTGATGGCCGTTCGGACCCTGATGGCCTTGTCGGAAACTTCCCTGTCCGTGCTTGAAATTTCCTGACCTGAACCTCTTGTGATCCCCCTGCTGGGTACCCTGATCACCCTGCCTCTGCCCCTGAACAGATTGTGCCCCACTGGAACCATTTCCTCTAGTCCTTCCCTGATGGCTAGACTCTCCCGGTCGCTTGCCCTCAGTCATGTGAAAGCGGTGATCCTGGAAATGGAGCAATGCAGCGTTAACCACATCAGAATAAGTGGCTAACGAGAGGTTCCGTAATAAGTGCTGACGAATCCTCCATGTCAACCCGTTCGTAAATTTCTGTATCTTCTTCTCCTCCGTCGGTATCTCATCCGGAACAATGTTCAGAAGATTAGTGAATTCGTCCCCATACTCGGCCACAGTCTTACCCTCCTGTCGAAGGCTCATCAACTTCCTCCTCATTTCCGTATGAACAGCTGACGGAAAGTACTTGCGGTCGAACCGCACCCAGAACTCCTGAATAGTGAGAGTGTCCCTCTCCTCCACGGTGGTAATAGACTCCCACCACTGCATTGCAGACCCCACTAGCTTAAAGGTAGCTAGTATCTGCTTCTGAACCTCAGTGCACTCGTGCATCCTCACGTGCCACTGAATATCCTTCCTCCACTGACTCGAAACTACCACATCGGAGCTACCTGCGAACTCCGGTTGGTGTGCTTTCTGAAAAGAATCTCAAACACGTTCCCAAGCAGACGGAATGCATGTGCCTAAACCGGCGCGTCTATCGGCGCCTGAGGTGGTGCCTGCTGAACTACGGCAAGTGTGGCATTTACCGCCTGGGCCACAATGGCTGCAACCTCGGCGGCATTCATCGTGCCCTAAACTGGTGCGGGCTGTGGTTCTAGCGTTGCATCCCTGGGAATCCTTTGTGCACGTCGTGGAGGCATCTGAAATAAGAATAAAGTTTATAAGCTCGCAGTTATAAACTTAAAATAGCTAAAGAACGTAGCATATACAAAAGAATACAACAGTCATAAAATATAGGGCTCTACTTCAAAGAAAGCTCAGCGGAAACATAATAAGCCGTACAGATCCTAATGGACATTAGAACCTGATGCTCTGATACCACCTGTAGCACCCCGACTAAATAAATACCGGGTATCTACTCCTTTATTAAATCAATACAAAATGCCAAGTTGGTTCAGTTAATAGCATCACTATCGAAAACATTTTAATAATTACTAACCACCTAGTATTTAAAAAGTATGTTGCCAAATTTTAATTAAAGTCTGATTAACATGCAATAAAAGAATAATGGAAGAACAACATAATCCATTCACCATAACGAAGTAATGAAGTAATCAACAAATAATAATAAGTCCGGAGGAAAAACTCCTCACAACCATCCCACAACTAAAAGTAAAATGACAAGTCTGAATCCTAAATAATTACATGCCAGAAGTCTGAATAACTGAAATAAATGCAATGTCTCTAAAAGAAATGGGCGACATGCCCTACAGCTGATAACTGAAGAATATCGAGTCAAGATAGATGAAGCATCTACAAGCAAAGTCCTGTAACTTCCACAAACCGCTACAGCTCGTCACCTGAATGAGAATCCTAAGCATGGTGTCCTTGTGGCTGGGCACCTAAAATGGTTTTTACAAAAATAGATTTGAAAGCAAATGGGTCAGAGCCCGAAAGTGGAAATCATTTTAAAAACAGCAAGTGTTTTAATAACATTAAAACATTAAATGCAAAATACATGTTAGGACGTGCACTCACATGAAATTCTCACCTCTCGACTACATGTGCACTCTTAACGTACCGTACCCATCTATAAGACATCCATATCTAACCAAACCGTAATAAGTTCTACCCCTTACTACTCGATTCCCATATTACATTCTAGCGTTATTAAATAAATAGAGTGTTTTACTTACTCTCAGATTCTCAATTAGAATTATCATTCACTATCAGTTAAACCGTTTTGTTTTCTCAAATCATTACCATAATATTATTCACAATGCTAATCATGAAAGTTCCCATTTATTTAGTGTATATTATTCACATCATAAATATACAATACAAGCACCTCGAGACTAAGATGCGGTGCACACATACCCTGCTATCCATCCCAGTACATCACGTACATAAGGATCACGTATTCCGAATCTCTCAGGAATCGTTTTCAGATAACAACATCACAAATAATGGAGGCGAACACAGTCACATCACATGGGTCACGCACATACCTGCGCTCCCACGATCTGCAGACTTATTAACATCCCAATAAGTCCTTCTCTGACCTATGTCCATCAAGGTAACCAATCTAAATCCGGGCAACACAAGGATTAGAAGGCCCTAAGCGAACGTAAACCTCCCGTGATAGCAAGTATGGTAAGTATGTCATACACATAAAATCAATACATATACTAAGTATTCACACATCTTAGTAATCACCATAATATATTGGTGGTACACTTCTCATTCTCGTACCGACATATAATACTACACAATTTATATGTTCCCGGTTAATATAATAAATTAGGCCGTCAATAGTTCTCGCAACGTAATAGACACTCACGTCCTACTTCATATTTTCCCTTAGGTTCAAACTACACTTCTAGGTTTAACTCCTCATTATATCCCAAACATCCCAAATGTAATAATTAATCATCAAGGGAAGGTTATCTCTACATATACACAAGGTTACGGGACACTCGGGATCAAAACAGACTAAAAAGCCTAAACTGTCAACTCGTTAGAACGAACTGGGCCTTCTAACGAGATCTCGTTCGAACGAAATTCTTCGAATGAACATCCCTCTCGTTAGAACCCAAACTGTCAACTCGTTAGAAGCTCGTTCGAACGATCTCGTTCGAACGACCTGGGCAGGTCTTCTAATGAGTGGCCAGATTCGAGCCCAGAAATTCCTATCTCGTTTTTCCCAATTTTCTTCACTCCTAATCCCACATAAAAATCATTCCAACATCAGGTTAAGGTTCCTAATTCATACTAAACATTCATAGGTCATAATCAAACGTTTATATAGGGCCAACTCATATTAAACATCATAAAATCTTCAAATCCCTTTATTTATCCCCAAATTATATGAACATGAACCCTAACATTTATAAATCATCAATGAGCCTAATAAAATCCGTTTTTGTTTCATCCAAGATATAATATCATCAGAATAAACATCTAAGTACCAATCTACATGTGATTCCTCATCAAAATGAAATTTCTACTTCCAATTTAAATGGGTTTTTCATTAACTCCCAAGAACAATACAATTTAATTGAATTTCCTACGCATGGAAGAAGCATTCTCTATAAAAACGAAATTAAATCACTTGCCTTATTTGAATCTCTGATTTGATGACGAATTTCTGAAGTGTTCTCTATCTCTCTCTACAGAATTCCTTCTCTCTCTCTCAACAAGCTTTTCTTCTCCAAAGTCAATGGTGGCTAGGGTTTGTGCTTTAGAAACTCTTTGGAACAAATTTCAATAACCTCCGTAGTCTATTTGGTTATTAGTGGGCTTAGTGGGTTATTTCCAAATCAGATATTAATTCCCAATTTTCGTAGGTTTTAATTCCCCAAAATCCAAAATTACCAAACTACCCTTATACGTTGCCGGTATGGCCTAAAAATGCCCCGGAACCCAAACTAAACCCCCGACTAGTGTTTTCTGACTATTTCGACCCTTCTGGACGCGTTGGCGCACTCAAAACGACCATACGGTTAATACAACTAAAATCCACTTTTTTAATTAAAATAGATATTTTCCTGACGCGACTGTCACACGCGTCTCAATAAAATTTCCAAATTGCCGTATTTCAATCTCACAACAAATTCCATACTTCAATATTCATATATAATCATATATGCACATTATATTCAAATACCAACTCGCATCTCGCTAGTATTTTAATCCGGATTAATTTCCAATTAATACACATTTAATTCAATTAATCCCATAAATAAATATCACAAAAATACGGGGTATTGCAGGGGGTTCATGGGTTGAGGTCTGGGCATGGCTCCGACTGCTGCGGGTTTGAAGAATGGGTTGGTGATGGGGGAAGAAGATGAGTTAGGTATGGTCGTGTGTAGTGAGAGTGTAGGAAAGTTGGTGTGTGGATGAGTTAGTTTAGGAGTAAGGGGGTATAGGTTATGTGTATGTGTGTTTAATTTGGAC
The DNA here is from genome assembly GCA_949130495.1 of Sambucus nigra. Lineage (NCBI taxonomy): Eukaryota > Viridiplantae > Streptophyta > Magnoliopsida > Dipsacales > Adoxaceae > Sambucus > Sambucus nigra. Next base: position 564,886,282 of record OX422214.1, on the reverse strand, counting down.
CAGCTAAAATAATAAAGACTCAACTAAAATTAATAAAATTAAAAATAAAATCTAACTAAAAATAAAACAAACTAAAAATAATAAAAATAAAAATATTAAAATTTTAAAAAATAAAATCCTAAGCTTATATAAAAACTAAAATAAAACAAAAGAAATAAAAACTTAAAATCTAACTGAAAACTAAAGTCCTAAAAAATATAAAATCTAATAAACTAAAAATAAACTCCTAAAAACTAATACTAATAAAACTAAAGACTAATAAAAATCAAAATAAAATAAAATTACACTAATAAAATAAAACCTAGAAATTCTAAATAAATCTAAAATAAAACCTAAAAAATAAAGGGACATATACCAAATAGTCCCTCGAACATTTTTAAATACCCATTTAGTCCAAACTTTTTATTTTGCCTCGAAAAGTCATTTGTCACATATTTTGGAGAGGGAGTGCCGTTGGCACGGACCTTTAAAAATAAAAGAATATTGAGTGCTTGAGGGACTAAATGGATTAAACTAAAAATATGTGTTCTTTTAAAAAAAATATATATTTATAGTAGGGACTATTCAATAATTGACCCAAAAATAAAACGACACAAAATAAAAATATAAAAAATATATAAAAAGACACAAACTAACCACACAAAGGCTTGGGGTGATGATTTGGGAACGGTTTAGGCTCGGGTTTGGTTACGGGAGAGGGAATTAGCTCTATTTTAACTCCAAATTACCTGAAAATATAGCTTTTGACACCACAACTACAATTAAACCTGCACATTAAACATTTATGCGCATAAGACCCAAATTGTCGAGAATTAGCAACTAAAATACATCTATTCAGGGTATAATATGTACAGTTTTGGGTGCTTATCACAAGTCATGCTGTTCCAAGAGTGGAAGCGAACAGTCGAAGGCTTCTTAGGGTAGTCTTTGTCACTGAAAATCTTCAACTAATGAATACAACTTTCATGTACAAACTGAAATATGAAAACTTATTATTGTACTTTTAAAATATATAACATAAAAGGAGTCAATGAAAGATCTAAAAGTGCAATTAAAAAGAGAGGGGATTACATTATGGTTCCTGTCCAAGATCGCATGTAAATGTCATCACCGTCATCCATTCCATAGCTCAAAGTTCCTCCAGCAATTTGAAATTTTGAGGGACTTCAAGGAAACTGAAAGAATTAAGAAATCAAAATCTTTTGATCTGATCTCAATAGTTATGTGCTAAATTTCAGATTTATCGAGGTTGGAATACACAAGTTTGTCTCTATTCAAATTTTTTTAAATAATCGAAATTAAAATGCTAAACCAAACATCAAACCTCAAAGCTATTAATTAATGAAAATAATAATGAAAAGTGATCATAAGGCCTTATAGTGATGGCTAGAAAAAACTAAAATCTTTGAATGAGTATTGTACCTATAGAGCTTAGCACCACAATCATCACAAGATGAAAAAAATAAGTAAAAGTGGTTTTTTATGTGCTAGAAACATGAATACATCTATCAAGCATGAATACATCTATCAAGCATGGAATCACAAAAGGACATGAGCTAGTCCTCTCAATCATGTGATAAAGAATCATTAAAATACATATGGTATTATAATTCATCTGCTTAAGTTGATAAGTGGGCCAATCACACATTCTTGCATCTATATTACAGGACACCACATATGTCACTTTGCACCAAAGATTGGATGGACTCAAAAGAGTGATTCCACATATATCTAGTCTTTAGTTGTCAAAAAGGGTGGAAGCATGTACCTAGAACAAATTTATTAATTATACTATAGTAATTGAAAGAATCACTAAAACAAACTATTGAAAAAAGAAAACAGAGTGAAAAACCTTAATGTGTATGAAATTCGCTCCTTCTTCACTCACAACAGCCTTTGCAATTAATGTTTTACCATAACTCGGAGGTGCATGATGCATAAATCAGTCTCTAGATTAAATTTAGCTTCCTGAAACTATGAAAATAAAATTTGAAAGAAATTTTCATCATCTTATACAATTAAAATTTCTATGCACTCAAGTCAAATTGAATGAAAACGCCAAGGAAATGATAAAGCATTACTTACATGGGCTACAATTGCACTATCAATCCAAATGAAGTCTCCAACAATTTCATCCATACAATAAGCGACACATTATGCTTTGAAGGTTGAAGACTACTTCAAGACACTAAAACTTAGAAATTGAAAGGGTACTTCAATGACATTAAGGACACTTGATCCTACGGACACCTTTTCCCTGCCGATTTCACATGCGGTATAATAAGGCATAGGATGGATGGATTCTAAAATTAAAAGCACACTATTCTAGTCACCAATGGGTCAGAGATGGAAGATCCACTTGAGGGAGAGGTGCAATGGAAGCTTTGATCGCCCAAGTTCGTTCCACAGGATAACTGAAGGAGTAAACAAATTTTCAACAAAAATACCCAAGTTTTAAGATATACATACTTACATAAAAGAATGAGAATCCAAACCAAAAGTAATCCGCATAAAAAATAAAGAAGGTATGTATACATAAATGAATGGATGTAGTGATCCCAATGATTAGGGACTATATATATAAACATACCTCAATATACACATATATGGCATATGTCTCTATTAAGAAGCCTTACGGTCGATAATCTTTATTATTCGGTTCTTATCAAGAAGCTCATTCTTTGTCTTAATATCTCTGTGAACAATCTTGTGAGAATGCATGAAACTCAACCTATACAACAAAATAGAGAAAAATAGGGTCTCAATTCTAAGATTTTAGAGTATCTGTCAGTAAATTTTAGGTGATAATCAATACTTAGAATTCGAATTTCACCCTTTTCAGTATTGAGATTTAGTTTTGAAGTACCTCATATTGCTCCAATTAATTGAAAAATAAAAAATAAGGCATAAGTCCATCATGAAAACACTGTGAGTTTATGTTGAGACAATATTGATGAAGGGTTATAAGGTAAGTTATTTTTTTTAAGAAGATTAAAAATTAATCTTGGCAACTCCTATATACGATACGAATCCAACATAATAATTTTTTATTGGTTCGAGTTTATTTTGATCATATTTATATGATTAATTATTGAGATGTTTAATACACTTAAAAGAGTGACTCAAACACAATATAAATGATGGAAACTTTCCATACATAACCTAAACACTAGAGTCAAGCACACATGATTAACACGTAGGACCCATTGCCATGTCTACTACCAACCAACTAACACCAAATCACACCCAATAAACACCACTGTTTAGTTTTAATAATGAATTCATTTAAATCAAAATCAAAATCCTAAATAGAAAAGAAAATAGAATATCTAGAACAAATCGAAATTGAAGATCTGCAACAACCGCAAGTTGACAATTTTACAGTAGAATACCTAGAATAACTAATCGAAATAGAGAATTAATAATTTGACATAAGTTAAATCTACATCAATGTCGTGTAAAGAAATGAATATAGATGTATAATAATCTGAGGACTAAATGAAATGAAAACACAAGCCCTAAAATACCTTATCAGCTGTTGTTGGGAGATAGCATGGGATGTTGTATAATAATCAGAGACGCCCGTTTGTACACAAGCCCTAATTTTTCTAATCACCCAATCTCCAAAACAAATCTTCAAATCACCTTCTTCATCGCTGTCGCTGCAAACCTCCAAAACGTGGCTTCTAAGAGCATTGGGGTGATTTGGGGGAGGTTGAAGATAGAATCGGGGACATATTGGGTTTGAGGGAGAGAGAGAGTAAAAAGAACGAGTGGGTTTGTTATTTTTTTAATATATTTTTTAGTAATAGGTGAGGAATTTTTTTTGTCACCAATTAATTTTTTTTTGTGATAAATTTATTTATCACTAAATGTACATTTATTTAGTCACAAATAGATAAGTGGAACATTTGTTCGAGCGGGAAGTATGGCGCCAAAATTTCTTTGACTATTTGGTGACAAATATTATGGATTCGTCACCAATTTAACATCCTCCTACTTAATTCGTGACGAAATTAATTTTCCTCATATAAAGGCAACTTTTAGTGACAAAAATACTTTTGTCCTCATTTTTTTTGTCACCAATGAGACATTATGTTGTAGTGGTATCTTTTGCATTTCAATTGCTTTCTCTAGAGACACCAGTAGTCAAGGAAGAAATTGAAATTCCAATGTTTTGCGTCAAAAGATTTTCCTCATATGGATATGAAACAAAATCAAAACTGTTGGTACGAAATTTCTTAAACTCTTTCACACGAAATTTAGGCCTTTTTGCTAGGCGTGCAAGCTTTGAAGAGACATCATCTCCTTTTAGAAGCTGTGTTATTTAATGAATTTGTATTAGGGCATGTTTTTACCACACTTGAATAAATAACCGCACATATAAGAGGTGGAAATTATATCTCTTGATACTCATGCCCTAAAATCATTTGTCATGTAATTTTTCTTCTGATTTTGGGAAATTTCATTCTCGTACTTTCTACGGGTAAATTTTAGAGTTTAGATCATAATATATCAAATACATATAATCAAACAAGAATAATTCAGTAGATACTTACCCTTTCCAATTTTCTGCTTCATCTTGGTATTCGAAGACAAAACGAGTTGCTTGCTCGTATTGTAGATTTGTGAGTTTCACCTCTTTAGGGTTCCCAAAAGGCAATTCATCCTGAAACTCGTCACATTCATCAATCACTCATTTTCCACGAGGATTGAACCTCCTCATCTCTTGTTCTGGAATATGTTCCCGAGCGTATAACGATAATTCCATAGTAATATATTCTTCAATAATTTACCCTCCAATATATCGTGTATTCTTTACGCAAACTTTGCAAGTTTTCATTAAGCTCTCAAAAGGATATATCTAGCGATACCTACTAGGACCACATAATAAAGCCTCGTCGTATAAATACACAAACAAGTGGAAGTTGATATCGAAGAACGACGGAGGAAAGTATTTCTCTAATACACAAATTGACTCGACTAAAGTTGATTTAGCATCCTTAATGTGCTTTATGTTTACCAATTTTGCACAAAGTTGGGTAAAACACAAACTGATTTGCATATTTACCCGATAGAGATCTTTGTGTTCAAAGAAGCAATGCCTAAATAGCAGAGGGATTAATTGAATGATGAAGTGCTAGTCGTGAGACTTGTACTGTTTCTGGTCATGTGTTTGGTAGCTTACTACCCTACAAAAATTATCAGAATAACCAGTTGGAGTCTTTAAGTTGAACAACATTTTTAAGAGGATCTTTCTTTCATTGGTAGTCAAAGTGAAAGCATCCAGGGAGATAGAAATTCTTCTTGTTGTAGGATCATTTTTTAACCATTATTTCTTCTTTATTTTCATCTTTTGTAAGTCGCAGCATGCTCACGCTTTATCTTTTGAATGAGATCCACTTAGACATGTTCCTATCAGATGTTCTGCAATATTATTCTTTGTGTGCATCACATCAATTACATGCCTTACAAGATGATCTTTCCAATACAAAAAGTAAAAAATATTGATCGTCTCCCTGTGCCTTCGTTTTACTAGGGTCGTTCGGATCCTCCCTACCTTTATGCTTCAGGTTTATAAACTGAGGGTGTTTACCTACATACGTATTCCGCGCAGTCATTGCCTTCGCCTTCTTTTGAATCTGATGACCAAAAAACCTAGCAGGTTTTGCCCTACGCTCGTGACCGACAGGTAAAAAGTTAGACTTGTCGTTCTTATAAGGGTGAATGGTCGGCATAAATCTATGATGACCCGTATAACTCATCTTACTATTATGATGTAGTCAAGTGGATTCAGCTTTCTCCCCACATATGGAACATTCATAATAACAATTAACATTGTAACCGAACAAGAACCCATAAGCAGGAAGTTCATGGATCACCCACATCACCATTATTTTAAGTGTGAACTCTTCACCCTTATGAGAGTCAAACGTCGTCATGCATTTATCCCAAAACTCTTTAAGTTCTTCAATTGATGAGGTTAAGAATATATCAATATCATCTCCGGGAGCCTTCGACCCGGGTATAAATAAAGACAATAATGTAAACTCCTTTCTCATGCACATTGTTGGAGGGAGACTTAAAGGCGCCATGAAAACTGGCTAATAAATTTGATTAGTGCTTAAATTATCGAAAGGATTAAACCCACCAGTTGATAATCCAAGGTGCACATTGTGCGATTCTTTTGCAAATTCATGGTGTCAAGCATTTGAAAATTTTCAGATGAGTGATCAACCAGATAATGCATCAGATTCCCACCCACCTTACATCGAGTGTGCCATGTCATGGCCTCCTTCATCCACGGTAAAGTGAAAAATCATTTTAACTGTGGCCCAAGTGTAAAATACTTCAAAACCTTTCGTGGGACTTTTGAGAACTTGTGATATTTTGCATCCTTATCCTTTCCATTCTCACAAGCCACATATCTGGGCTCACTGTGCACACATGACACTCATGCTTCTCTTCGTGCTCGTTGTGGTACAATATGCAATCATACTTACAAGCGTAAATATACTTGTACTTCAAACCCAAACCCTTTAAGATATTCTTCATGCTAGGATAATTGTCTGATAACATGTTCTCTTTTGGTAGAATTTATTTTACCCGCTTAAGAGCTCCGGTTGCACAGTTTTAAAAAAAAACTAAATTGACTCTTCAAATTACACAAACTAATCATTGCATACCGAGTGATCTTCATTGAAACCTTTATATAATGGTCTAGTCGCATCAGATTTCAATCATATATATTCCCGATCACCTGGTAATTCAATATCAAATTATTCATTTACTTGGTCATAATGCGCATTATTTGTATCCATAGGTTGGTGGTTTTTATGTTGGTGTATTCCACAAGCATAATTAATTAGGTCGGTCAATGGATGATGTGTTAGAGAATCTTGTACCACTTCCACTCGTTTGTGTTTCGTTATGAGGTCAACTACCGGTAATTCTTATGGAATATAAGGTAAATTTTCTTTACCATAGTATGTCTATATCTTATAGTCTTGACAAATTCCCCACTTTAGTAAATGCAACTCAACGTCTTCTAAAGACTTAAATTTTCTGTTCATACAATGGGTGCACGAACACGAAAACTTATCACTTTTAAGATTCTTATAAGCGTATTTAATAAACTCTTGAATGCCCTTTACATGATTATTTGTTATTCGGTTAATCTCCCCCATCCACTATTTGTATTGTGAGAAATCCATGTAATAATCTGCAAATTTTAGTCATGTGATAATAGGTTAAAACAAGTATCATGTTGCAGACAAGAACGCATAATTCACAACTTAAACTCAAATTAAACAAATTTGCCAAGTGATATTATTACAACTTACACAAAAAAATTATTAAAACTCAACCAATAGAAAAAATGTCCATGTGATAAAAGAATTTTCATAATACTTTAGTTCTTTCCCTTCTATGTTGTCAACATGCACATATATATCTTCGCAATCGGTCTATATTTTACCAACCATCACCAGAGCCTCACCCATCTGTAAAGGTCGGTTATGCACTTTAGTTCCAATAATTACGGAGATGAGTGTGCACATTCTAATAATCCTACTATTGGTCAAGTCCTTAAAATAGAACTTCTTTCCATAGTCACCGTGAGTGGTTGACGATGATCCAAGACCTGTGGCAGGAAGAGGCACTGGGAAGGGGAAGGGTGAAGGAGGTGAGATTTATGATGGGAATGTCGAAGGAGGCGGCATTTGTGAGGTAAAATTTTGAGAGGGAGGAAAGGGGAAACCTTGAGAAGGAGGGTAAGGGAAACCTCGAGGAGGCATTGCGGTCCGAAAACCTTGAGTGAAAAAGGACACAAATTTCATAGTTTCACTCTTCAAGGCTCCTGGATTAGTTTTAATCTCCTGGACATCCGCATCGGTCTTGGAATGATATTCCTCTTAGGTCTAGATACGATTCTTGACCGAAGAAAACTCATCCATAAGAGGTCCAATGCGTTTTAATTTTATTTTGGGCATATATGATTCGACACCTCTTGTCCTCCCTCTTTTATCCTTTCTAAGGGTCTAGGTCAAGGCATCATTTTTTATGTCACCATAAGGGCTCAAACTTGACTGACTGCTAACAACCACTATTGATTCCAGAGTCTTATCCAAGTGCGTAGGGAATTTATTATCTTTGTCCTGTTGGGCATCCGCATACAAGTTAGCATAATTTCGTTATTTGGACTGTCCTTTGTCCTATTTGGTCATTCGATATTCAATTCTTCATACGATTTGGAGCCCATCTTGTGGATATTAATTTTTTTCCCTATTATGTTTATTTTTCTCCCTTTGTATCAGCTTTTTATCATTCACCTCATTTTTCGAAAAATCATTCCACTGATCAACTGACATTTTAACATTCGGAGGTACGCTGTCCCTTAATGCCAAAATATCGTAGCTCGATACCCCCGTTATGAAATGGCTCTACCGAAGGTTTCTCCAATATGTTCTTAGTGGTTCAGCAATCTTGGAAATAACCTTTTGCATTGAACGATCAAGAAATGAAAACCTCTTGCAGATATTTGATGGATTGATCAACTACGTTCTAGTTGTCTGTGCTCTCGACTCCCAAATTCATTTTCCCAAGTGACAAACACTTGGATTTTAATCTCTGGAGGTCATTTTTATCACTAGTGCGGTTATTCCTGAGAAAGTAGAACCTAATGGGCTTGTTCACTCATTTGACCGGGAGATGTCGGGAGTGCTAGGTGGAGGCATTATAGCAACATGGGTTTTTTTCGTAATCGTACTTGGAGTAGTTGACTGAACTAATTGTGGAGTTGAGAATTTCTTAGCTATTGGTGATGAGAATTTTCTTTGGTGTGCACAAGATGAGAATCGTAGTTGGGGTGCACCTCGTCACTTAGTACATTTTGTCCATTGTTTCTCGACATTATCTACAAAAATAAAAAATTAATAAGCGACTAAATAATTATAATAATATGAAATTATAAATAACTAATCAAGTTTATGACTATATATATATATACTAAATAATTATAATAATATGAAATTATAAATAACTAATCAAGTTTATGACTATATATATATATATATATATATACCTATATATATATATATATATATATATATATATATATATATATACCTTTTGAGAGTAAGACTTTAAAATATGTTCAATAGGTCTGATCTCCATCCTTTCGGTATTAGTTTTTAAAAATCTATAGATTTTTGTACGTCGCCAACTAGGAGGGAGCGTATCTATGATTGATGTATAGATGTTTATGACATGAACTCAGAATCCCATGTTCTTCAACTTATCGGCAAGATTCAATTTAACATGAATATGTCGTGAGACATCACAGTCTAGGTCAAGGCTCTCTGTACATAGTTGTACTCATAACTGGTGAATTTGTTTCTTCCTTCTCTAACTACATAAGCAAGGTCAGGGCTACATCGAGATTATGTACGTGGAATATATTCTCTATAGCGTTATTCCAGCTTTCTGGTAGGGAAAATAGAATACGATGGAATAAGTACTCTTGCTGGAGATGAACTCCACGATTAACAAGGTAGTTACATTGTTCGATCTTCTTATTCCCATGCCTATAAATATAAGTACCCTCTAAATGGTTCTCACTAATAAAAAAATGTATAATTGAGGTATAATTACAACCTCTTGTAATCTTGTTTCCAGTGATTATCACTATGCCTCATTTTTCCCGAGAAAAATATACGATGGCGTGAATATGAGTCCTACAAATAATGGCTCTAAATAATCATTAACTAGTTATTCTTTTTCAATCGATCCAATTTAAGTTTTTTATTTTAACATATGAGTTATAAGGGTATATTAGTTTGATTAAGGTTTTTATTCACCACTACCCTTCTCTTAACCCCATGCGTGTTGGATCTCATCGATGTGACATCCAAATAAGAACCCACCGTACGTGTTAAAACACATTTTGTTAGGGTTTATTATGAGAGAGTTTGAAAGTCTATGTGTATTATTAATCCAACAATCCAACATCATTATCCAACAACCAATAATTATCCCGTACTCATTCTATCATCTACATGATGAAACATATACCAATAATAGCAATATGTCATAGTAAATCTCATCAATTTGGTTCATCAATTAGAGTTTGGTAAATAGGTTTTAGGGTATTTTTCCACTAAATTAGTTTTAAATTAGGGTTTAGGGTATTTTTCCACTAAATTAGTTTTTACAAAAATTTGCAAATTTTTCACTAATTAGGGTTTAAGAATTGAAAATTTTAAATTAGTTAAAATACACACATACACATACATTCACACACATATATACACACACATACACACACACACATACATATACACACATATACATGCACACATACACTGTCTATATGCACACACATATATACGCACGCATATACGCACATATATACAAATAATAATACACATATATACACACGCTAATACACATATATACATACACTAATACAAACACTATATATATATATATATATATATATATATATATATAGAGAGAGAGAGAGAGAGAGAGAGAGAGAGAGAGAAGGTTACCTAAGAGAGTGATAGAGAGGAACACCGGAGAGGAGGAAGGCTGGAATGAGGAACGTCGAAGAGAGGAACGCCAAAGAGAAAGAGATAGGAGTGTTTTTGATGAAAAATGGCTGAAGGGTTTGGGGGATTTCTAAATAAAGAGGTTGGTCACCGCTCAGAGCTTTGACCCTTTTTTCACATCATCATTCGAGAACATGTCATCATAATTGGATTAGTCACGACCCACTATGTGACCAATTCAAAAATTTCATGGCCCTAGGATGTGACCATAGTTAGAGGAAATTTTGGCAATGATCATGGACATGGTTACGGCCAACGGCCGTGACCACAATTGGAGGGATTTTTTACATAATTTGCGGCTATAATGGTCACGCAGTGGTCACTAACCTTATTCGTGACCCAACTTGGTCACAATCTAGGGTCGTGACCAGTCTAGTTTAGGTTACGAAAGTCTATAATAATGGAACTAGTCACGTATTTCTCTATGTTGGTTACGACTTTAGGTCGTGACCAGCTGGTCACGATCTTGGTCCCTAACCAGCTTTCCGTGACCATTCGCCTCTTTTGGTGTAGTGATATAAATTCATATTTTTTCTTAGTGGATTTAGCAAATAACATGAGATCATCCACAAAAAAGGTGGTATATACAAGACCACTCTTCAACACTGCGACACCTTCCTACCTTTTCCATTTACTTCGTTGCAAATCATAGCGAATATGAATTCCACACACATGAAAAAGTTAAGGGGATAGAGGTTCGCCTTGTCTGAGCCCTCTTCCAGGTTTGAAGTGGGTAAAATGAGACCCATTCCAAAGAAAAGAACTATTATTATCCGTAACATAACTCTCAAAAATCTTCTTCCACTTATTACGATGATTAAAAGCCAGGAGGACTTTTAACAAAAGACTCCAACTAACTTTTTCATAAAAATTATTTAGGTTAATTTTGAATATCATACCATCGACTATCCCTTTCTTACTCTTAGTGGAGTGGATAACTTCTTGTGTAATAATAATATTAACCAAAGTCTATCTCCCTAGGAGAAATATAGACTAATATGAGCTCATAACTTTACTCGGAAGAAATCTCAATCTGTTAAACGTAACTTTAGAAAGAATTTTAAAAGAAACATTACAAAAAGTGATCAACCTGAATTGGGTAATGGTCTCAGGATTATCAGCTTTGGGAATTAAAGTGGCATGTCTATCATTTAAATGGAAGGAGAATTGTCTAAAATAAAACATGCATTAATGAATCTAGCTACACTAGGTTGGACTCTCTCTCTCTCAATAATATTGGTAAAAATGAGGTTGGACCCCATATGGTCGTAGGGCTCTCAAAGACTTCATACTAAAGACGACTTTACGAATTTCATCAAGGGTAATGGGGAATTAAGTAAGTTGTTACCCCTTCCCGAGAACTTTCTAACATTGTCAATATGTGCCCCATCATAGCTAGCATTTTCATCAGCAGTACAATATTTTAAAAATAGTTATTTATGTGTTGGGAGATGGAATTTTTATCATCCCACCACTCTCCACCAACCTTAAGTCTAAAGAGATATAGATTATTGTTTATTCTCAGAGATGATAACCTTGTCCATTTACCATTTTTAGGTCTCCTGGAAAATAGGTACTTTGAGAAAGATATTTCTCCACTTAATCCCACTTTCATGTTTTCAGTGGAATAATCCCCCTTTATTTCATAACGTTTTTTTTTATTTAAGCCTTTTGACTTTTTTAAATATTTTAATAAATTGACAAATACTTTAACTCAATTAAAATATAACTTTATCAATTAACAGTTAGCGTAACCAAAATACACATATTTTTAACAAATAATTTGTACAATTTTTTTAATAAATTAATAGATACTTTAATTTCATTAACACATACTCTCACCACTTAACAAATACCATGAGGGCATGTGTTGCATAGACCAGTACATGCCCCTATAATAAGAGGAAGATTATTGGAAATAGAGGGTAAAAGAAAAAAAGGTCGCCCTAAGCTATCGTGGGAGGAAATTATTAGGAGAAACCTTAAGGAATTATACTTGAATGATAATAATGTATATAATAGATTAGAATGGAAAAGGAGAATCCATAATATGATGGGATTAAGGCAAGAATGATGATGACGATGATGATGTTGATAAAAATATACGTACTTTTTACCAAATTATAAATACTCTGATATAAAATAAAGAAGTATTTTTTTGGAAAAAAAAATAAAGATAATATTTATCAAATTTTAGATATTTTTTCACAGTAATAATATTTCATCACCACCCTTAAATTTTCTCGCCACCAAAAAACAAAATACCCCAAACTGTTTCATTTGTTTGTTCTCATCCAACAATGGAGAAAATAATTTATGATGGTTTAAAATATTTTTCGAATTATGGTTTTCCTTTTTTTTTCAATTGATGTCGTGGATAAGATCATCGAACCTCTAGTGAGGTTATCTAATGTCGGTGATACCGTCAAAGTTGATTTTATGCTATAATTAGGAAGGGGGGGGGGGGGGGGATTGAAGTTACGAACCAAATTGTAATTCTTTTTTGTTTGAATAGGTTTCTCTAATAGAGGATTTGTTTTGGGAGAAATTAACAAAATGGGTTTATCTTCTCTCACATCTTTTGAAAGGGTTTGGCCTCATATTCAAGGGAATTTTCCATGTATAACATCCACACCTCCATTACTAGAGGAGATTGTAAGGAATTGAACTATAACATAAGTGTTAGATATATTTAAATTTTTTGAACTCTTTTTTTATGAAAAAATTCTGAGATGAGACATTTGCAGCAATATACCCAAAGCTTTAAAATTAAATATCTCTTAAAATATAAGTAAATTTTGTATTTTATATATTTGGAAAGTTCTCGAGGAGGCGATCAATAAAAATCCATAAGGATCAGTAATTTTCAAATGTATGAAATTTTGTGGTGGGATGTATGAAATTTAAAAATGATAACACTCTTTATTGTAAAATACTACAATGAAAAATTGTTTTAGAGTTTGCAACAGTGAACACTCATTTTTCATGAAATTTGTATTTTTAGACAAATTTCATTGATACCTACCTAATATGATAAAATTGGATATATATTTCAAGAGAAAACATTACAACTATGATGTATAAAAGAAAAATAATATCAATTGAAATTTTGGATTGAATAATAACAATTTTAGAATGAATAAATATTAGGGATCCTTACTAATTGAGATTCTGTAATGCACTTGCGAGAGAGAGAGAGAGAGAGAGAGAGAGAGAGAGAGAGGAAAAACGAAAGAAATAATATAAGAGGAAATAAAAAAAACTTAATTTTTGGGATGTCGGGCAGTTTGATATTCAATTATTTTAGGTGTGTCGGGGATTACTCAAGGAGTGTGCATATGTTCAATAGGAACATATACCTATAGTGATAAAACGTAAGAGTTAAGAAGTATTTTGTTTAAGCAACTCAAAATTTTTAGCGATAATGTGAAATAATGATAATTTAATTATGTTGTATGAGTTTGTGGGTGCTAATAGTAATTTTTCCACACTTTGCTTGGTTCCATAGTCATTTTTAGATCCTACGATTAGAGAGCTAGCAGTAGAGACTATTTTTGTGAGAACCCATAACTGGATGAGAAAGAACGGTGGAGGGTAGTGTTTATTGTGCGTACACACACATTGGGGTTTTATTCTTAGAACCATGTATGACATTTAGTATTTAATAAAGGATGGTAAAGTTCATTTCAAAATAAGAATCATGTTTCTGAGAATGCCTTATAATTACCTTGAATATATTGTATGTATGTCGATCAATTGGAATTTGGTGACTTGGGTTCAACTTGATCACAAAAGATTAAAATTTTGACTCTAGTACATTGAGCAATTCACAACCTAGATAGGGAATTGATATCTTATCAATAAAGTTGCGCGTACAAATATAGTAGTTTATCTTGACTACGAGAACTTATATGATTGTTCAAGAACTTGTTGACGGCTCAAAGATAATTTTACTGCTAGATCATAAATGTTTTGGACATTATTATGCATTAGATTCAAGTCTAGGTGATAAATAGATTAAACTTGCACATTCTTACAATTTTTGAAAATGGTGTATAGATTATCAATCCCGATGATTATAAGGATTGGAATATTGACACAATTATTGCTTTAATTATTATGGTACCGATTCAATTTTATTGGTTATAAATCTACACAAATTGGGCAATCATTGTGTGGATATGTTTGATATCATATCTGCAGGAATTCTCATCCAATAGATATGATTATGATACCCCTTCGATAAACTTATAATTTTTTATTCTATCACTAAACCTAACCATTGGGTCTATGGAAGGGGAATAATTTATATCATCACATCCAAGCGTGTGTGTGTATGCGCGCGTGTGTGTGTATGTGTGTGTGTGAGAGAGAGAGACTATTCATGTTTTTATGAAGGCGTGAGGAGAGAGATTGTGATTTCTCCCTTATTTCATCAAGTTTCCATCTTTGTAAGTGCCCACACACATAGCTTTATTTGGATGGATCATGTACTAGAATATCTAAGACCTATAACATATTTTAGGAAGAATTTGGAGGTAAAAGAAACTCATCCACATCATTGCATTATCAAATCTTTTTCATCGTCGGATCCCCTACAAGATCCGCAAAGGTATCCTTATCTAATCCCTAAATATATTCTTTGGATCTAGTTATTTTTTCTTTATTCTAAAACATAAGAGATCAAATCTTAAGGGTAGTAAATTTTTTTATAGTATCAGTCCCTAACAATTGGTATTATAGCCCGGGTTATAGATTGATCAACTTTTAGAAATGCCCATGTTGTGCACTATTGAAAACTTAGGTTTGTATGTTAGAAAATATAAGCATAGATGTATTATTTTTTTCTAACATGGTTTCATACGATTAGTATTATCCTTCTATCATGATCATATATTTATGGTATGTGAATGGATCCTGTAATGGTTTATCCCTTGTTAGTTTTCCTAGGTTCGATTTGGTTGTAATAATTGAGTTATATTAATTATTACAAAAAAGGATGTATATGGAGGATTTTGTGATGGGATGTAATAATTTTTATTTTCTAGAATCCTTTATTGTAATGGGGTTTTATCATGGAAGAAGAACAATGGATTTTTATTACAATCGTCTCAAGTTTGCAGGTCCAACAATGGAGTTTTTAAAGTTGTGGAAATGAGGGGAAAATGACGTAGTTTTAATCATGCATGAAAGAGGACGAGAACCAGAGGCAAAAGAGGACAAAGGGGATCCATAATCATGGGCATATATGTCCTAACCATGGGCTGGACCCTGCGACTGCGACCTAACCCTGGTGTGATCGTGGGTTGTGTCGTGCAGTCGTAATCCTTCTCAACGTGTGTGCAGACTTCGGCATGTGGCATAAGGAATTTTCATGGTTTTATCCAACTATCATAAAAACGATGGACTTTTTCAAGGAGTTATTAACCCAAAATGACTCTACGTAAGGGAAAAAATATTGGACATGATGGAAAAGGGACTTCGTTTCCCTTTTTATATATATTGCATGTCTTTGTGGTTGGTTTTATCTTTATCATCTCATATTTATTATGGTGGTGATTTTTGATTTTATCCTTAAATTAATAAGGGACCTATATTATTATGGACAACATAGATTTATTTATGCGACCAGCCTAGATCACGATTTTTCTGAAAAATTAAAACTTATTGGTTCTTTTTTAAAAGTAAATATAATCAGGTTATCAATATAAGGTATAAATTAAATTTTTGTCTCGCAATTATTATTTTACTTAAAAATATTTCTTTTTTACCAAATTAAAATGGTGAGACCGGGCAATTTAAGTTGTATAAGAAATTGAAAAATTATCGATGATTTAATTCAATTATTTACAATTAAATAAATATTTCATAAGTGTTCAAGTTCAAAATATTAAGTGAAAGGGGGTTACAACATAAACCCGAGGGTTGCCATCGATATTTTAAAATGTGATGTGATTAATTCTTTGTGTTAGCTTAAGTTTTCCCCATATCGAAAGGAATTAATCATGACATCATTGGATAATAAAATTCTTAAGGGATAATTCTTTGAAATCAAATGTGAGTTAGTTTGATCCCCATAATGGGGAAGTTCTAAACAAGAAGATTTAATTTTAAGGAATGAATTGTTGGTATACACTTAAACACAAGTAATGATATCCTCCCCAATGGATTCACTATTTTTAATTGCGGAATCAAAAGTCATCAGCTATTTAATTATGTGGGATAAATGTTTCCTGGACTCTCTTGATAACATAATTAAAAAAATTATGTCTCCCTAATTCTAGATGAGGTGATTTAACTCTCAATGAGAAATCTCACCTCAAAAATGAATTAGGATGCACGATGTGATTAGTAATAAATGGAGGATGAGGGAATTCAAATTTTATATAATCAATGGTAAATTCTCACATTTTAATGGAAATTAATTTTTTCAATGATGTTCTCATATGTAAAAAATGGGATCAATATTCAACCCACTTACTTCAATCTTAAAGGAAAAAATTAACTAGAATAAATTTTCATTGGCTCGAAAAACAACATAGACATTGATCTCACCGCTGAGGATCATAATTTCTTTTAACTTAACCTTACCCTATCAATCCTGGTGAGGAGGCATCCAAGTCAGATGTCCAGTCTTACCATAAATGGAAAAAAGCTAATCAAATGGACAGTTTCTATTTATTGTCTTTTTTGACGAATGTGTTGTAACCCAACACGAGAATATATTAAGTTCTTATGATATGATCCTAAACCTCCAAGACAGGTTTGAGGACCAGATTCATGACATAATACTAAATTTTATGGCAAGACTAGTAAACACAAAGATGATTAATGGTACTCCCATTCAGGACCATTTTTTAAAGATGATGTCCATCTTATTGGACGTAGAGGTCCTTAGATCAGAAAAAATGGAAAACCCAAATTAATATTTTTCTACAATAACTGTCGGAGTCCTTTAAGTAGTTTTTTTTAGCTTATTATATGAAAAAAATTTACTGCTCCTTAGTCCAACTACTTAAAAAACTTCAAGATGTGGATAATATTATTAAGTAAAAGGGTGTTCTATAATTTTATACCCCACCTATTTTAATTACGGGTGATTAGTCCTTTATCAAAATAAATAGGAATCTCACTTGGTTCAATCTTAGCATCACTTTCCAAATCTTTTAAATTACTAACCACTTAGGTTAAATTAAGTCGGTGTACAATTTTATCTTTCATTAACATATAAAAACATGCGAAAAAATAATGTAACTCAACCATCCACGCAATTAATAGAAGTTTAAATCATCACGGGATAAAAAGATACTAAATCATAAGTCTACGAAAATTAAACTGAATCCCAATACATAACCTGATAAATAAAACTGAAAGAATGTATCAAATGAAGGGGCACATGCCCAAATAAAATACTGAATCATAAATCCTAATCCAGGAATGAATAACTAAAGCGTTTAAACAAATCCTGCAATCCTCCACAAGTGTTGCAGCTATGTATCCCTGGAGTGAGTCATCATGTCTGGCGTCTCTATAGCTAGACACCTAAAATGTTTTGAAAAATAGATTTGACACGGGTCAGAACCCAAAACCTTTGAAAAATATTTATCAAGTATTTAAATTAAAGTTTAAAAGCATTTATTAGATACACATGTTAGTTCAGCGTACACTACTTTGAGTTCCTCACCTCTTATCTATAGTGCACACCTAACGCCCCCTATTCTACCCAGCCAGTTATGCTACTCAACCTAACTAGAAATAAGTATCTAATGAACCATAATAAGTTGAGTTCCCCTGTATCGCTCATACAATATGTTATCGTAAAATCAATAATTAATATTAACCGAATATTATCATTGCACCGTTAGTTAAGTTTCTTACACTTAAATTACTTTTAGATATACACTATCTACCTTTTCTACCCCTCACAAATAAGTAGAATAATCACACTTGTATATATATATATATATATATATATATCACACTGTAAGAACTTTTATTATGCATAGCATACCTTTTGGCTAGTTTGGCGTATCCCATTACAAATTGTCACGCATTGAGAAGACGAACCGAACTAAATCATCTCCAAGTTTGAAGACTTCCGGACATCCCAAAAGGTATAAAATGATTTAGAGTTTGAATTAATTCATAGAAATATGTTCGGGATGTTTAATTTGCATCAAAAAAACGAACAAGCTTTTTAGTTTTTGAAAATATATTTTTTGAGATACTTGTAGGCTGAGTTTTAAAAAAGAATAGTGTTTTATGTTTCTGTCATTCAAACGACATTGTACTCTCATTCAAATGACATCTCAAGTCGTTCAAACGATGCTGAGAAGTCGTTCAAACGACATCTTTGTCTCGTTCGAACGACATGAGTTTCTCGTTCTAAGGACGCCGCTGACTCAAAGTTTTTTTATATAAACTTTTTTCGTGATCAAATTTATTTAAGATTTTTGCAAAAATGTAACTGTGAATCTATTACAAAAGTTCTTCAAGTTTTGTGTTTCTAAACACTGTTTTAATTCACAAAAAGTCATCCTTGAATATTGATTCTTGTGAATTAGTTTAGAAACCTAGAAAGTTTTATATCCTTTGCATACACCTTGTGGAGAGTCACTCCATGGTTGATTTGTGATACCTATGAAAATTCATTGCTGAAGACGAAGGCCGAGGTTAATTCATAGGATCGCGGTTCTTGTGGGTTTTCTACGAAAGATTCCCTATTGTATTTCTGTAAGTGTGTTGTAGGTTATGGTTTGCAAATATTTATTCAACTAATAGGTTTTGCTCTTACGGGCGATTTATTCTACATCTTGTTCTTTGTTGGATGCATGACTTATTTTATCTTCTTTATCACATAGATGCATGCTTAGGATAAACAAGATAAAATATGTCTAAAATAGGTTTTGTATGCTTTGGAATTTAAATTGATTAAAACAAACACAAAGAGATTTTTGTCTTTAAGAAAATCACCCTACGAGATTATATTCCCTTCTCAAATCGGTATCAAAGCTTGTTGCAATAATTTACTATGTAGATCATGTAGTGGAATTTTTTTTGGGATTAGTTTCCCTTCCCGATGGATTCCCATACTCTTGATGTTGTTAATATACATGTGTTTGATAAGGTTCATGAGCATGATGAAAAATTAAATCTTTTGAATTTGAAGTTTGCAAAACAAATTAAAATTTTGGAAGAAGAAAATTCTTGTTTTAAACATTTGATTGAATATTTGAAAACGTATCAAACTCAAAGAGATATATGTCGTTATTGATACAAAAAATAGTCAGATGACGTGGACCAATTATATGAAGACATGTGTCATCCAACATGGCACAAGTTCAAGTACCGAGCTATTCAACGTACCGAGCTACTCAATGTATCGAGATACTCAGCGTACCAAGCAACTTACTAGGAAGGCCAAATGACCCGAAAGATTCAATGTTTGTTGTATTACAATCTGTTAGGACATTTTTGTCCATTAGCACTTTATATGTCGTACGCCGTTACACCGTTGAGAAAATTCAAGAATCATTCGCTCATCAACGGAATTCGAATATCAAAAGCATAAAAGGAATTAGGGAACAGACCGGACCGATCCGGCTCAGATCAAAGAACCGATCCGGTTCCTCCGGACCGATCCGCCTAAAGAGACCGGACCGATCCGCCTGCTGAGGTGAGGCCAGTGTACCCCGGATCCATAGCGAACCGATGAAGCCAAAATGCCGAACCGATCCGATGCCAACCGGATCGATCCGCCTTCAGATAAAAGAACCGATCCGGTTCATCCGGACCGATCCTCCTAAAGAGACCGGACCGATCCAACGAGGATAATTCCAAACAGATCGTGTTCAGATCATGTTCGGAATTTTAGGGCTCAAGTTCTCCTATTTAATCCCACTACGGGAATTGGTTTTTCCAAGACTTCTATACACGATTTTCAGAGTAGAGAAAGCCCCAAGTCTTCACCTATTGAGTAACAATACTCTAGGTATTTTGATTCACACAAAATCCATACATTTGTGAATCCTTTTGGTAACCCGGGAACGCAGTTTTGCAGTTCAACCCTTGTGGAGGAGACCGTTCTTCTTCTCCATTGCAGCCCTACTGGAAAGGGATAATTCCAGCCGCGACTACAGAATTCGATACCTGAGGGTAATTATTAGTCAACTTGTATTTTCATTGTAATCCGATTGTAAGCCGTTTTCTTACAAATTATAGTGAAAATAAATGGTTTTGCCCCTAAGGGGGATTTTTCCTTAATTGCATGTGTTTTAATGTTCTTGCGTAGATTATCAATTTATTCAATCACATACTGCTGCATGTTTAGGGTTTGTTTGTGTTAAAAGGGTTTTATATATAATTTAATCATTTGAACGAGAGCACACACGTTTCTCAAAATGGTATCAGAGCAGGTTACGCTAATCTATCGCGTATTCCTTTTTCCGCAAAATTTTTCTAAGATATCAATTTTCTAAAAAAATTGATTTTTGAAAAAGTGCGTGTTCAAATGGAGAAGTCGTATTATAAAATGCCTGTTTTTGACGGGACAAATTATGCTTATTGGAAAGCCCGTATGAGGTCGGCTTTAAAATCCATTGATGAACGTGTCTGGATTTTGGTTGAACGAGGGTGGACTCCTCCCACCGTGACTGTTGATAATGTGACCAACTTGAAACCTGACACTTCCTGGACTGATGAAGAATTTAAATGGTCATCTTTTAATTCTAAGGGTATAAGTGCTATTTCTGGCTCTGTCACACTTGATGAGTTCAAACGTATAATGACGTGTACCACGTCAAAAGAGGCATTGGATGTTTTACAACTCACCCATGAAGGAACTAATGCTGTGAAAGAGTCTAAGTTGCAAAACTTGACAACTCAATTTGAAACAATCACCATGCATGATTCTGAATGCTTTGAGGAATTTTATGCTAGACTTTCTGACATTGTGAATACTAGTTTTAATCTTGGTGAACATATTCCGAATGCTAGAGTTGTTAAAAAGATTCTTCGTTCTTTGCCTAAGCGTTTTATCCCTAAAGTCACTGTGCTAAATTCTATGGGTAATTTAAATACGCTAAAATTGGAAGAACTTGTAGGAGATTTGCAAACTTATGAAATTGATATGTTCCCCAAAAATGCTAAATCTAAAGATAAGGGAATTGCTCTTAAAGCCCAAGAGAGAAGGACTGAGGGGTCTGCTAGAAAGAGGGTAGAGTCATCTAGAAAGAGAGAGACTGACACGTCGGATTCTGAGTGCGATTTTGACTTGGATGATTTGGCTCTTTTCGCAAAAAAATTCAAGAGAATTCTCAAATTTAAGAAAAATGGCAATTTTAAAGATAAAAAGAAATTTGAGAAAAATAAGTTTGAAAAGAAAAATGAAAAAGATTCCAAAAATCCTCCTCTGAAAGAAAGTGATAGATGTTTTGAGTGCGATGGTAGGGGTCATAGAACCTTTGAGTGAGCCAATCGTCTTAATAGAGAGAAAGGGAAAGCTATCCTTAATGCTACCCTTAGTGACGACAGTGAGGTCGAGACGGTGGATTCAGGAGATGAGTCACCGCATGAGTGTAACTTCACCGCATTCATGGCCAGCCAAGTGAGCACTCCTAGTTCTCCTCACGACGTTGAGGATGATGCTTCACTGGGACACCTCGACAGTGAGATCGATGTGAGTGAGGGGAAGGATGACACAAGTGAGAGCGAGGGTGATATACAACGCGCCTACGCTGAGTTATATTCTGAGTCTTTTAAAACTAAAAAGCGTAATAAAGCGTTAGTTCTTAAGATCACCTACTTAGAGGAAGATTTAAAGAAAGCAAAAGAAAGAGAGTTCTCCACCTGCACCTCCCTGAGAGAGAGAGATTTTACATGTGTCGAGAATGAGAATTTGTTTAGAGAGAGAGAGAGTGTTTTAGAGAAAGAGAGAGGGGACTTGATTAAGCAAGTGGCTAGTCTTACGAGTCAGCTCCATTTCTCCGTGGAGACTCGGAAGAAACTTGAAGCCCTTGTTGCTCAACTGACTCATGATCTTGAGATAGCATGGGAAGTCAAGGTACAAATCGAGGACAGATCTGGGAAGATGGGAAAGATGCTCCTTGGCCCCGCTTTAGGTTTTGGTGATCGTCAAGGAATTGGTTATGATGGTGCCTCCACGTCCCAAATTGCTCCTGGACCAGTTCCTGAGTTTACTACAACTTCTTATGGTCACCGTCAAAAACCTCGAAGGAGAGTTCGACCAAGAAAAGCAAACCAAGGTCCGCCTTTGGCTGTGCTCTTTTGTACTTATTGCAAAAGAAAAGGCCACCTTAGGGAATCTTGCTATAGTATGGGTCGAACACGACGTACTACTGCTCCACCAAGTCATACTGATAAATTTTCTAGTCTGAGAGAGCGAGTTGAGTTCTTAGATGCCACGACTCAGAGTTTGATGAAAGAATTCCGACGGATGTCTTCGCCGTTAGTGAATGCTTCTCACATTCCAGCTAAAATCAACAACAACAAAGGCAAACAAAAGGTCATCTCTGCTTGGGTGCCTAAGAAAGATAAAAAGGCCTTTGTTGTTCATGTTGCTCTCAAAGCACATAATACCTCATAGTGGTATTTTGATAGTGGGTGCTCCAGACACATGACAGGTGATGCCTCATTTTTTACTACTCTTGAGGATTATCAAGATGGCAGAGACACCTTTGGAGATGGGAGTAAGTCTAGCATTATAGGACGAGGTACTATCGAGTTACCTGGTTTTCCTAAGATAGAAAATGTTTTGTACGTCAAAGATTTGAAAGCAAACCTTCTCATCATTAGCCAGCTGTGCGACACTGACTTTGTAGTAAAGTTTGACCAGGACGCGTGTAAAGTCTACAATCAAGCCGATAAACTTTTGGTGCAAGGGGTGAGGACCGAGGATAATTGCTATGGGACTGAGCCCACATCCTCACTTGTCTGCAACAGCGCCACGGTCACTCCTATGGATCTGTGGCACCAACGTCTAGGTCATGTGAACGTTAGAGATATTAATCGTTTAGCTAAAAAGGACCTAGTACGTGGCTTACCATCTCTTGGAAAGTCAACTTCGACCGTTTGTGGACCCTGTCAGTTGGGAAAACAAATTCGTAGTCCTCATAGGAAGTTACATTCCATTACCACCTCTCGTGTTCTGGAGTTGATTCACATGGATCTTATGGGTCTCACTCGTACTGAGAGTCTAGGTGGTAAGAGGTACATCCTCATGATGGTAGATGATTTCTCCAGGTACTCCATTGTAGGTTTTCTGAGAGAGAAATCCGATGCTGTAGAATTTTTAACGACCAAGTGCCGTGTACTGCAAAATCAACACGGTGTCACTATTAACAGAATACGTAGTGACAACGACACTAAATTCAAGGAAGCAAAGGTGGATTTGTACTGTGATAGCCTTGGGATCAAACATGAGTTTTCTGCTGTGAGAACTCCTCGGTAAAATGGGATTGTTGAGAGAAAGAATAGAACGATCCAAGAGATGGCTAGATTTATGCTTCTAGGTCGTAAAGTTTCTAGAAGATTTTGGGCAGAGGCAGTGTCTACTACATGCCACACGATGAATAGGGTATATTTGCGTCCACACACACTACAGACACCTTATGAGTTGTGGACCGGCAAGAAGCCCAACCTGGCGTATTTCCGTGTTTTTGGGAGTAAATGCTACATCCTACGGGATAGAGACCAATTAGATAAGTTGGACTCCCGGAGCGACGAGGGAATATTTCTAGGATATTCATCGAATAGTAGAGCATACCGGGTATTTAACCTGAAGATCTCTAGGGTTATGGAATCAATAAACGTTACCGTGCAAGATGACGAACCTTTGACGGTTATAGATCCTAACCTTCAGTGTGAGGATGAGGATTGTTCTGACAGTGATTTATCTGTTCCTCTCTCACACTCTGTGGATCCTACTCCTGTGTTAGGGGACACACCTGCTTGGGTTCGCAAGAGTCATGACCCTTCTGCCATTGTTGGTGATCCCACTCTAGGGGTCAAGACTCGTGCTCAGCTAGAGAACGTTGTTAGCCATCTTTGCTACACGTCCAAAGTTGAGCCCAAGAACCACAAAGAAGCACTCAAGGATGAACACTGGATATCTGCTGTGCAGGATGAGTTGCTTCAGTTTAAAAAGAATGATGTCTGGGAACTTATCCCCCGACCTAGTGAAATTAATGTAATAGGTACCCGGTGGATTTTTAAGAACAAAATGGATGAAAATGGTACCATAATCTGTAATAAGGTTAGGTTGGTCGCTCAAGGCTACACACAGATAGAGGGTGTAGACTTTGGGGAGACATTTGCTCCTGTTGTGAGGCTTGAGTCCGTCCGTCTTCTACTCGCCATCGCATGTCATCTGCGCTTCAAGGTATATCAGATGGATGTCAAGAGTACCTTTCTGAATGGAATTCTACAGGAGGAGGTTTATGTGGAACAACCAAAAGGGTTTGAAGACCCTCAGCACCCTGAGCACGTCTACTATCTGAGGAAAGCCTTGTATGGTTTGAAGAAAGCACCCCGTGCTTGGTACGAGAGGCTTACTTCCTATCTCTTAGCTCGTGGCTTCAAGAGAGGGGGAGTAGATATGACGTTGTTCGTCAGGAGAGATGACGGTGCTATTTTGGTTGTCCAGTTCTATGTGGACGACATAGTCTTTGGATCCACATGCTCCCAGCATGCTCACCATTTTGAGAAGGAAATGAAAAGTGAGTTTGAGATGAGCATGGTTGGTGAGCTTACATTCTTCCTTGGTCTCCAAGTTCGTCAGTTAGAGGATGGGATGTTCATCTCTCAATCCAAGTATGCTAGAGACCTAGTGAAGAAGTTTGGTTTAGACTCCGCTAAGCATGCCCGTACACCTATGAGTACCACTACCAAGCTTAGTAAGGACACTTTAGGCAAGGACGTAGAGCAAACCTTATATCGGAGTATGATAGGTAGTCTTCTCTACTTGACTGCCAGTCGTCCCGACATCGCCTTTAGTGTTGGAGTCTGTGCGCGATATCAGGCATCCCCAAAAGTGTCACATTTACTTGCTCTAAAACGTATTATTAAATACGTGAGTGGGACTCTCTCATACGGTATTTGGTATTCCTTTGATATCGATGACCGTTTGTCCGCCTATTCGGATGCCGATTGGGCTGGGGATGTAGATGGATGTAAGAGCACTTCTGGTGGGTGTTTCTATTTTGGTTCTGCTCTTGTCTCCTGGCTGAGCAAGAAGCAAAATTCCCTCTCTTTGTCCACTGCGGAGGCTGAGTACATAGCCGCCGAGAGTTGTTGCACACAACTCTTGTGGATGAAGCAAATGCTGGAGGATTATGGGATATCACAGGACACCATGACCATTTCCTATGATAACACGAGCACGATACACATATCCCGCAATCCAGTTCAGCATTCGCGCACAAAACACATCAGGATACGTGAGCACTTTATACATCAGTTAGTTGAAGAGAAAGTCGTATCCCTGAGTTTTGTTCCCACCGACCGTCAGTTAGCCGATATTTTCACGAAACCTTTAGATGCCCTTAGATTTGAGAGTCTTAGGAAATCTTTAGGGATTTGCACAGTTGACTGAGGGGTTGGTCTATGTCTAGAATAGGATGCTTCTTCATGTTCATATCATATGCTTTCTATTGCTAGTGTGTTTTATATGTACCATTGCTTAGTTGTACAGCTTTGTTTTATTCTTGTTGCTTTTTATATATCTTTTGAAAAATACAAAAAGATTTTCCTTTAAGAAAAATTTTAAGAAAAGCACAAAAAGATTTTATTTTGTCAAAATTTTTTGAAAAATCCAAAAAGATTTTTCTGTTTTTGCACCTTTTATGGATGAGCATCTAAGTTAGCCAAGTCACAACTTCATTCCATATATCTATGTGACTGTTTGATAGAGATTTCAGAGGCTACATCATTTCATCCATGTGCTTTACATTGGTTGGAGTCTTTGAGATGTAATTAGTGATATCTTCCTACATGTTTGACTCCTATATCCTTTATTACACACATGCACGGCTATATTTGATTATTGCACTTATCTATCTCATGTTGGCTTGCGTGTTTTCATCTCAATCCTGTCTATACAATGTACAATATGCGATAAAACTTGACAAGATTGGAATGCATGTAAAAACCGTTTTGGTGAGACTGTGTGTTTTTGTATAACGGGGAGGGGCTGCGAAAGGTAATCATATATCCTTTGCGCAAAAGCCACCGTTAAAAAGGACCTAAAAAATGGAGGAATTTTAATATCCGAGGTCCTAAGAGGTTAAAAGAGCCCGAAAAAATTTAAAGGCAATAAAAAGCTATACATGCCAAATATGGGCCACGCAGGTTTCACCATCAATTCTCCAAAGTTTGAGAATTTAGAATGCCTCTATTCAAAATAATATCTGAGGGAGTTTGGTTGGAGCATATAAACGGGTTTGCACTTCCTTGAAAGTCCTAAAAATGCATAAAATCATTTTGGACGTTATTGGTGTGAAAATAATTTTGAGCTTTGATTTGTTGATTTGAATGAGTCAATTTCTTATAAAGTCATTCTTTTACACCAAAGGAAGCATTTGAGTTCATTCGCTAGGAATATCCAATATTCATCGTGCACATATGTCATGTTTGTATGCATTGATTTTCCTATCGAATTTGATCACACCACTTCATTTACGCTATCATCGACTTGGTTGCTTTGTGTTCATTCATGGTGTGGTTTTATCCTAGTGTCACCCCGCTAGTGCTTATTTGATTTGTTTCTCTCATTTGTCTATTTGGGGACATCATAAAAAGGGGGAGAATGAATGAATTATCTTATTATGGGGGAGATTTGAAATTTGAGTTTGTTCATAAATTGGTATATATGTTTATCTCACTTCAAACTCGATATGTCACGTGGTATTTTTTTTTCTCATGTGTGTAGGTACTACATGGATTATCATTGTATTGCACACCCTGATGAGAAAAGCTTGAGATTCCTGAAGATTTGAAGATCAAACGATGAAGTCTTATTCACTTGTACTCTTTCAGTTTTGGGTTCATGGAAGGGTAGATTTGTATAGGCAATTTTTTTATGATTGATAATTCAGATGTTTGTTTTTATGTATGTACTGGCATAGACATAGGTGGAGATTTTTTAGGACATTTTTGTCCATTAGCACTTTATATGTCGTACGCCGTTACACCGTTGAGAAAATTCAAGAATCATTCGCTCATCAACGGAATCCGAATATCAAAAGCAGAAAAGGAATCAGGGAACAGACCGGACCGATCCGGCTCAAATAAAAGAACCGATCCGGTTCCTCCGGACCGATCCGCCTAAAGAGACCGGACCGATCCGCCTGCTGAGGTGAGGCCAGTGTACCCCGGATCCATAGCGAACCGATGAAGCCAAAATGCCGAATCGATCCGATTCCAACCGGATCGATCCGCCTTCAGATAAAAGAACCGATCCGGTTCATCCGGACCGATCCTCCTAAAGAGACCGGACCGATCCGACGAGGATAATTCCAAACAGATCGTGTTCAGATCATGTTCGGAATTTTAGGGCTCAAGTTCTCCTATTTAATCCCACTACGGGAATTGGTTTTTCCAAGACTTCTATACACGATTTTCAGAGTAGAGAAAGCCCCAAGTCTTCACCTATTGAGTACCAATACTCTAGGTATTTTGATTCACACAAAATCCATACATTTGTGAATCCTTTTGGTAACCTGGGAACGCAGTTTTGCAGTTCATCCCTTGTGGAGGAGACCGTTCTTCTTCTCCATTGCAGCCCCACTGGAAAGGGATAATTCCAGCCGCGACTACAGAATCCGATACTTGAGGGTAATTCTTAGTCAACTTGTATTTTCATTGTAATCCGATTGTAAGCCGTTTTCTTACAAATTATAGTGAAAATAAATGGTTTTGCCCCTGAGGGGGATTTTTCCTTAATTGCATGTGTTTTAATGTTCTTGCGTAGATTATCAATTTATTCAATCACATACTGCTGCATGTTTATGGTTTGGTTGTGTTAAAAGGGTTTTATATATAATTTAATCATTTGAACGCGAGCACACACGTTTCTCACAATCAATCCTTACCATGTACAGATGTATATGCCTATTCAACAAAGGCACACTATATATTCACATTTATAGCCCAAAGGCTATAAATACATTTGTAATACTCCCTTGTCAGGGTAAGCAAACATAATCGAGATCAAGGAAAGATTCCAGTAATACAAACAAGTGGGCGTAGGCCATATTCCTTAAGGCTGAACCACTTTATAAGTCTCTTGTCTTATTTCTTTACTAATATTTATATGTGATTAATTAATTAGATCAAATCTAGTTTTTTACATCAACATATTAGCGCCGTCTGTGGGAAACGACTATACATAGCATTTTTTTACCAAAAACACATCACCAATGGTTGAAATCCCAGAATCCAGTAATAGGAATAATCAAGGGAATCCTCCTAACCCTTCTACCCCTCCAAACGCAAATGATATAATAAGAATCTTGACAAGCTTATCCAGGGGACAAGAGGCTATACAGGAAACTATACGATAGTTCATTCAGACTGTTCAAAATGGAGCATCTGCCCAGACAGGACAAAGAAGCATCTAGAGAAGCATGCATCCTCCATCTTCACGACAACCACAATCTATGTCACGATCCAGTTAAATAGTGAGGAACCCCCAATTTAAAATTTTTAAATAAGAATTTCCTATTAGTGCAGAATAAAGATGGTGTTAAAATCATAACTGTTAGAATCATAAATTAATTGTCCAATTTTTATTTGCAAAATATTGCATATCATGATTTTAAAATCATAACTGTTAGATTAATTCTTATTTAGAAATCTGAAAAATAGTGGATTTCATAAATCATAACTTTTTGCTTGATTCTCAAGTTTCAATTTTATATCATGGAATAAATATTTTAAATGATTACATATACCAATATATATGACGGTGGTAAGATTTGATAATTTTCATTATAAATTTTGTAAGATCTTTGATGTCTATTCAAATTCCCATCATATTTTTAATCAGAGAATGGGAAAAGTTAAAATCAAGAACAATTTCTCTCTCTCGATAATCACAATTTCTCATCAATTTGATTCATAAAAAATATAATATATATATATATATGTTTATATTCACTGTTAGACACTTTTCATCATGAACGTTAAGCATCTATGGCTCTTCTTGAAAATGTTCTGGGCAAACACGTTTATGTAATGAGTTACATCAAGGAAAAAGATTTGACATATGTTGATTCACATATTTCACATCTTCTACAAGGGAGTAAAAATTCAAAACCATTCTTTTTCCTCTTAGATATTGATCATATTTTCTCTTAGATCTGATGATTTCTATTGGTTATCTCTTAGATCTAAGAATTTTGATTCGTTACGATTTATTAATTCTGATAAAGATTGATTTATTGGGTCGATGATTGATTTTTGGTATAATTTTCGTAATGATTTTTATCATCCACCATATTTTTTATCTCCAAAAATGGAAAATAGGAAGGAAACCCAAAATAACCTTCTTTCTCCTGAAAAATCTTTACCCACTTTCGTAAAGAAGATGAAAAATGAACAGTCGCTCAAGAAAGGGCAATGGAGAAACTTTCCCAGGAAGATGAAGAAATTTTGGATTTATTAAATTCATATCAATCGTTTTGACTTCAACTGTCTACAGCAACAAAAATAATGAAACTGGGCGGCATAAAAAAAATAACCGGATGATCATCCACCTCACAACTTGGTTCGGTTTCAGATCAACAAAAAATTTCAATCCCAGGATTATATTACTCTTCGATTCAAAGTCTGCCTGCCTTGGGCTCAAAGGTCTCATGAATCTGCAACTACTGTTTAGCATCAATTGTGTGAGGATGAAAAATCCAAAAGAAGGTCGCCGGATGAGTATTTCTGCATTTTTGTGGTCGAAACCATCTACTGTTGGTCGGCGACATCTGGTTGTTACCCGACCAAAATTTGTTTACCAGAACATTTTTGTTGGTCGGTGGTAGGTTGTGAAGATCCATCAGCAACATTGGAGTAGATCGACAACACCTCGGTGGTTGTTTCAAAATAAGAACATCTGGTCGACATCTACTTTTGATAACAAAGAAATAGTTGGTCAACAACTTAAAAGGCCAAAGTTGGTCGGAAACAAGTTTTAGCCAAAACAAAGGCTTCTTGATCGTATGTACATGGTCGGCAGATAAAAACAAAGGCATCCCAACACTGACGTCACACGATGCTGGTCGGCGAAACCACTGGTCAGAGATGGTTATCACCTATTGACGAGGAATGATGGAATGGAGGGATGACAAATTTATTTGCCCAGATTATTAATTTTGACAAAGTCAAAATTATTACCATTGCTACCTATTTATTTTTCTCACACTTCTCTGACAAAATAAATGTTTTAAAATTAAATCAAATATATCCCTGAACTTTATCTTAGAATAAATTTTTCGATCCCATATTTGAGCATTTATTTAAAAATAAAATTATTTTATAAAAAGCCCAAATCAAACCTTATGACATCTAGTTGATAAAAAATTGCTCACATTGACACACATTTGGCACAAAACATTTTATTTCATATTTTGAAATTTTTATTGCCTTATGTCTGAGATGATACATATTATATGATATTTAGTTGAAAATTTTAGCTAATGATAATTTCTATGAGAATCAATCTCAACAGGTGTTCGAGCAACTTATTAAATGCCGCATGTACAAGATTCACCCCAACAGTTATCCTTTTATCATGTATTATACATCAAGAGGAGCTCCACGACTTACTATTTGTTAGTCGATGTCATCTATTTCTACTCGGAAGTTCTCATACACTTGGTCGGCATCAAGTCGGCAACAATCCTCCACCGAATTTCAGTTTACCAATTCCAGTCATCAACAAAGAAGGGTTGAAAAACTTCGGCATAGGACAGCTGTAAAAGGTCGGGGCACCTCATAATTGTAAGTATGGCCGAATGATTATTGGAGAGCAGGTCGACAACCAGTACTACAACAATAAACATCACCAGCACCAATTGTGTTGGTCCACTATATATAGCTAGTCAAAAAAATCAAATGTTGGTCAGAGGCATTTCATTATGATCGGTGATGGATATTATGCAATTTGAGGAGTTCCCGAGCTCCCATTCGTTGATCGGCTACATCTATTTCTACTCGGATGTACCTATTGTTGGCCGGCGTGTATATAGTTGGTCGAGAAAATCAATTCTTGATCGGCAAAATCTCAGTCTTGTTCGGAGGGTTCAATTTACTGGTCGGCAACTGTTCAACCATCCACTTCTTGGTTGGCGACATCTGATATTGTTCGGTGACCATCCAACCGCTGGTTGGCAATATCAATGAACCATTTTTTTTTATTGGCGAAATCGCTCTACTGGTCGGGGACCATTTTCTTCTTGGTCGGCACTATATATTCTCCAACCTGAGACATCCCCAAATGCTGGTTGGCAACACCCATGCCGTTGGTCGGCAACAGTAGAATCTTGGAGTATTAAAAATGCGGAGCACCCCAGATATTTCTTTGAACACTAGTTCATCTTGGGGGTAAACATGGGGCTTAAGTTTTTTTTTAAAACTTGTGATCACCCCAAAAAATATTTTTTAAAGCCAAGTGATAAATAATTTTCAAACATCAACTTATACCAGATTAGTTGTTGGAGATTAAATAACTTTACAAAAAACTCTACGTCTTATTTATGCGCATATCTAATAATAATTTGTCCATCTCACACACATTTGGCATAAAATATATTATTTCATATTTTGAAATTTGTATTGCCTTATGCTGATACACATCACATATTGTTTGGCTGAATAATTATTCTCATGACAATAATTATTTGATCTAGTCTCGACAGGTCCTCGGGCTTCTTATTAAGATTTCATAGGGACGATATTAAATCTCGATGAAAGCTCAGCCACAATATTAAACCTCTGGAAACTATTATTGCTCGACATCAGGCAATTTTACCTCGACATATCAGCCAACATATATTATTTCATTTTTTGAAACTGATATTTTTATTTCTCAAGCATATACATATCATATATTGATTGGATGAGTAAATTATTCTCATGACTAATCAATTCAGCCTACACATATGGTAGAGCAAATTATTAATTTTTACAGGTACAAGATTCAACGCTGACGAATGCTCAGAAACAATCTGGAAAATATTATCATTGCTCAGCATTATGAAATTTCACCTCAGCAAGTAACTATATATTTTATTATTGCTCTGATTTATGCTCAAGCACGAATTATTCTATATATCCGTTCGGATTCATATTTTATATTTATCTCAGCATGGAGCTCAAAAAATTTCTTCTCTCTCTATACATTCAGCTTCAATTAAGTCTTCAACATGTATTGTCTTATTCCCAACAAGCTATTGGTCAGCGCTGAGGAGGTCCCCTACATTTATTATATTTTATTCCCAACAATCTGTTGATCAGCGCCGAGGAGGTCTCCAGCATTTATATTATCTTATTCCCAACAATTTGTTGAGGATGTCTCCAACATTTATTATATCATATTCAGCTCCGAGGAGGTCTCCAGCATTTATTATATCTTATTCCCAACAATCCGTTAGTCAGCTCCGAGGAGGTCTCCAGCATTTATTATATCTTATTCCCAACAATCTGTTGATCAACGCCGAGGAGGTCTCCTACATTGATTATATTTTATTCCTAATAATCTGTTGATCAGAGCCGAGGAGGTCTCCAACATTTATATTATCTTATTCCCAACAATCTGTTGAGGAGGTCTCCAGCATTTATTATATCATATTCAGCTCCGAGGAAGAACTATAACATTTATTATATTTCACCCCAACAGATGGTTGGTCGGGGTAATTCTTATCTATATTCAGGACCGGCAAAGTACTCGGCCATTTTCTTATATTCTGGAAAATATCATTCTTATTCGGCATTATGCAATGCTGCCTCGACAGATCAGCAAGACAGTTTATTATTATTCTAAATCATTATTTATGTCTATGCATATTTATATTATCTTATTCCCAACAATCTGTTGGTCAGCTCCGAGGAGGTCTCCAGCATTTATTATATATTATTCCCAACAATCTGTTAGTCAGCTCCGAGGAGGTCTCCAGCATTTATTATATCTTATTCCCAACAATCTGTTGGTCAGCTCCGAGGAAGTCTCCATCATTTATTATCAAAAATATTTCCCAAAAATTCCAACTAAGGTTGGTTGGGAAGAAAAAATATTTCCCAAAAATGCCAACTAAGGTTGGTTGGGAAGAAAAAATATTTTCCAAAAATGCCAACTAAGGTTGGTTGGGAAGAAAAAATATATCTCAAAAATGACAACTAAGGTTGGTTGGGAAGAAAAAATATTTCCCAAAAGTGCCAACTAAGGTTGGTTGGGAAGAAAAAATCCACCAACTCAGGTTGGTCGAAAATAAGAAGCTGTCAACTACAGTTAGTCGAAAACATTTTATGAGTATGTGAACGCGATCAAGCAAAAAGCATTCAAAGTTCACATTCCACACTTGGGGGATTCTATTAAAAATTCAGTTGTTCATTCGGTGGCACATTCTCATAACATCATACAGTCGAGCACCAAATTCAACTCCATAAACTTACATAGTCGGGGCCCCGACTAATTATCATTCAGAAGTTGTTTTTCTTGCTCGAGAATTAGTTCAGGAGGTTATTGAAGTTCAGGAGGTATATTGAAGTTCAGGAGGAATATTGAAGTTCAGGAGGCATATTCAGGAGTTATTATGCACATACTATTGAAGTTCATAAGTCAAATTCATCATTTACAGCACTGAGATCCTTACTACTACTGTCCCGACCAACATTGAAGAAGAAGTTGTATGAAAATATTTCAAAGTCCACCACTAGCTTGGTACTCATCATATTGAAGAGTTGGGTTCAAAAGCTAGTATGTTACTCGGCAAAGTATTCAGAGGATCATAAATCAGAAGAATCAAGCACGTGAAGTTAGCACTCAGTTGCTCGGCACAGGAGGCAGTTGGTGGGCTAGCAAACCAATCAACATACTTGAAGATTATGACAAGCTACAAGTTGCATACTATGGCATGGATCCATCCAAATTCCCAGGGGTGATACATAGCACACGGAGTTCCTCTAAAGAAAGATTAGCAACCATCGATCAGCCTGCATCATATGCCGTCCAGGAGATAATACACTTTATGTTGAACAAATCAAGAAGGTAGATCAAGAATTTCACGAGCACCGAGCAACAATGCAGAATAAATACTCCATCCTTTCAAGTAAACCATCAAGCATGGAGCATTGGGGCTTCTGTTAACGCAAAAATTCTCCATCTACGAGGACCAATCAGAAAAGGACACATGTCATCCTACGTGGCAATATTCGACACCCATGAGAGTTGGTCGGCATCCGAGGAGAGTTGGTCAGAACTCGAGGAGTGTTAGTCGGTACCCGAGAAGAGTTGGTCAGTACCCGAGGAGAATTAGTCGGCACCTGAGGAGAGTTGGTCGGCCCCCGAGGAGAGTTAGTCGGCACCCGAGGAGAGTTGGTCGGCATACCAACCAGGAAGATCAAAGGATAACTGTGTATTTAATGTGCATTAATGAAGATGACAGCGCATTTAATGAGCCTTAATGTACATTTATACTGTATTAATAGATGACAACACATAGCATACCAAGCAATTCAACAATTAGATTCGTTGAATGTAGACCTAAATGTCTACATACAATGAATCTCTTTATCTCCCATAACTATAAATACATGTATTCCCTTAGCCAAAACGGAGGAGATCGGAGAGACAACTAAGAAACACCATATTGTGCTATTATAAACCCCGGGGAATAAAATAACAGTGGACGTAGGCTTCATTCATAGACGAACCACTTTAAAAACCGTTGTCTCTTATATGTTTGATGTGAATGTTTATCTTCATCTTCAATCTCATCCTCATCATTTATCTGCGTCAACAGATGGTTACTAAGACGATATAATTTTCCAAATTTATTTAATTTTCTGTTCTTTAAAATATGGAAAATTATAATGAGCACAAATTTTAATTTATTTTCAAATTAAAATTAAACTAAACGCAAAGTGAATTAAAGTAAACACACATACATTTTAAGTTCACTCAAACCAAATCAATTTAATTATCAAGTTTAAAAAATTTAGGCAAGAATATTAACCAATTAATTTAGTACTAACTTAAATTAAATTAACTTAGAATAAACTTACCTAAATAATTAAACATGCACCATTTTAAGGAAGATTGCGAATTAAACCCAATTTTATCTTTTTACCCTAAGCGTACGTTCTAGGTAGTTTTTGCAAAAGATAAAATAAATTCACAATCCCACAACACGCCGATGTATGAGGAAAAACCCAAAATGGGAAAAAACCTCGGATGGCCCTGGCCTAACAAATTCACTAAGTATGGTATGAATTTTACAAAGACTCGACAAGAGGACTTACACAATAGACTCGACTCTCTTCAAGCCTTGACGCGCTCCTTAGTTTTTCAACCTCCGCCTAGAGAATAAACGGTTACTCCTCCACAGTCTCGAACTCCATCGATGGGGCTCTTGGACACTGTCACCCTCATACGAAGTCTTTCTTCGAGAGGGAACACCATAGCGTAAACAAATGTGACTCTGTTTTTTAGGGTTGAGAAACAGGACCCAAACTCTTTTCTTCTTAGGTAGAAAAGTGAACCCGATGCCAAACACTCCAAGCTAATATATATATATATATATATATATAGAAATACTTAGAATTCTAAACTAAATAATTTCATGGGTGTAAACACATGTGTATGAGAGAATTTTCTAGTTAAATTCGACACATGAAAACTGGGACTTTTGTTTTGAAATATATGCTCTCTAAAAGCTCTTAAAGATGTTGCAAAAGTCTCTTAGAAAGTTTGTCCCGAAGTTGGTTTAAAAAATGTCAAAAGAGAGTGGGACGAAAGAGTGGGAAAATGCCAAAAAAACTATTCCCGCCGGAAATGTCGTTCGAATGACTTTTCATTCGAACAACTTTCGTACGAAATGTCAGTGTTCAAAAGGGAACCTCGTTGGCAAAACTCGTTCGAACGACAATTTCGAACGAAATATCAGAATGTTCATTTTTCAATTTTAATCCCCAAAACTTTATTCTAAATAAGCATTACACCCATTAAAAATTATTCCAAGTCTCTAAAAATATATATATATATATATATATAGCATTCATACCTTATTAGAGACTTGAAATATGATGTTGATGATGTGAAACGTGGCACTGAAACTCGTCATTGATGTTCGCTTCAAAAGTAGGCCACAACGTCTTCAACTTTAACATGTCATAATCTTGATGGCTGGTCAAGCACTCTATCATATGACTCAAGTGTTTTTGTTCGGAATTGAGCCAACACTACATAAGACTCAATTGGAGACTTATGTCCTTACAAATCTCCCCCTTTGGCTATTCCGGGACAAAAACCAAAACAAAATCCTAAAGGGTTGTCAAGCTATACTTGACTAAAAAAACATCCCACCAAAAACTAAAAATAAGAAACTTGACTCAAGGACCACTTATAATAAATAGCTTTGTCGATGAAAGTTGTCAAAATTCCTACACACTTAAGCAAATATTAAATGCATAGGAAATATCAAAGAATTAAATACAATTAAATTAAATACTCCCAATCAAATTAATTCTCCATTTTTTATCTAACAATGACATACTTAGAAATACGTCTCCCCCTAAGATAAATCTCCCCAACTAAGATACAATAATAATAGAATTAGATATCATTTCTCTCCCTATCATTCTCCCCTTTTTTGTTAAGGAATAAACGAAGGATAAACGAACTAATAAATTACTCATTTCTCCCCCAATAGAATTAAGTATGAATTCTCTCCCTAAAAGCTACACAAGGGATATATATATATATATATATATATATATATATATATATATATATATATATATATATATATATATGGGAAAGCAAGTACAATGAAGATGCATAAAGTGTTCAGGACATGAAAGTATATGGGCAACAACAACATAAATAATCCATACAAATATTATTGGATACCAACTATGATGCGAAAACAAATGATACCAATTTGAAAAATAAGATACTAATCATGTGATATCAAACAATCATTTAGCAACAAGTTAAATACCATTTATGAATTAAAGCATAGATGGAATAACAAGCAAGGCAAAGACAAAAAAAATACCATATATATGTATACATAATGAATAACACTCACGCACACGTAGATATATATAGGTATAAACACCACACACGACACAAAATACATTAAGCTTTTCACACTCATATGGCAAAAATGTGTCCAAATACATGTGGTAAACGAAAGTGTAGGGGTGTGAACTAGTAACAATTAAATTTCGACCCAATCACTTAAAATATGTTCACGGAGTTCTCATTTGATTGCAAAACATTATCACATTTAGATATAGTCTCATGTGATAATATAAATTGAAATCAATGAACAAACATACACAATGCGCATAAGCCTAGAATTTTGATAATTCTATAAACCAATAGAGTCATGACAATGAAAGCGCAACTAGAATAAACGGACATTGTGAAAAATCGTTTATATACCATCCAAATTCCCTCAAAATATGTATATAATTATGGAATGACTATATCAACTAAACAAAATAGGCCTTGGAAAATTATTTTTCTTTTAATGCCATATTGTACTTTTAGGCCTTTGGACCACGTATTTCTTTTAGGTCCATTATAAACGGTGGCTTACTCGTAAAGGATACATTTACTTTCGGAGCCCTTCCCCGTGCACATTCATATAACAATTTTTTATATTAAACAAATCTCACGTGCAACGGATTTAACATGCACAAATACTCCTAGGTCAAAAAATATGTAGATGACTAGATTTGTAGGAGAACACCTCACAAAGCTCAAATATACATGAGAAGTTAAAATTTCAAGTGAGATCGTGCATGTGTTAATTGAGGCATATAAAAATAGAATCCATTAAGCAACACAAAACCCAACTACTCCATGCAAGCATGGTAAATAACATTTTAAGGATTGACAATCTTAAGCAAAAGTTCAAGCCACATGGAAGCGAATAGGAAAGGAATCAAACACAAGTGTATGCCACATAAAGTGTGTCCAACTAAAATACACACAATTTTTTTTTTGAGTTTTTGAAATTTTTAACCAACCGAACAAAAATCATTAATTTTTTTATTGAGCCTAAATTACTAAAAAGGTAATACACAAATGATAAACAAAAATCATAATTCTAGCATGAGATATGTGATAAAACAATGACTAGAAAATGATAAACAAGCATACAATTAGCATCATAATATAGCATGAAGCACAAACGTTAAAGTATGAAAACAACTATTACATTCAACCTTTCGATTTAACAAGGGAGTTATCGTGTGAAATTAAGTGAAAATAAAAAATCCTATCTTGTAAAGCTACCAAGTCGGATATCCTAACCGAAACTAATGATGAATGACGATCTCGGAATATAGGAATCTTGGCTACCTCGGTTGCCTTACGGTGGGATTCTCTAGGAAATCTTTTAAGATCAAAATAAAATTTCTTAAGATGACCTTTTCAACCACAATGAGAGCACCTAAACACTCGGCGAAAAGACTTACCTAAGGAATGATCTATAAAGGCTTTCTTAGATGATTCTCTTAAAACATTGGTTTTGGCTTTATGAGTTGATTCATTACAAGTATCGAAGCCTAAACCACACGTGTCATTTTTAATTTGGACTGTTCCTAATATTT
Organism: Sambucus nigra; assembly: GCA_949130495.1. Lineage (NCBI taxonomy): Eukaryota > Viridiplantae > Streptophyta > Magnoliopsida > Dipsacales > Adoxaceae > Sambucus > Sambucus nigra. The sequence continues at coordinate 564,846,824 of OX422214.1, read as the reverse complement.
TATCTAATTTCTCCGGACGACACTCCAAATAAAATTTGACTTTACTACAGTCTTCGAATTTATTTTCTAAATCAAAAATGTGAGACTCTAATAAAACATTGCTCTCTTCAAACGTGAGAAGCTCCTTTTTCAAGGATTTCATTCAGTCCTTAAGGTTATCTCTCTCGCCTTCTACATACTCAAGCTTCTCTCGAAGATCTCTCTCTCGTGACCTAAGGTCATCAACTAATGCACTCTCATAAACGACTTTGGCACGCTCTTTTAAACTCGCTTCTAACTTCAAATTTTCTCTTTTTAATTTTATAGATTCTGCACATAATTCTTGAAATAAAAATTGAAGTTCACTCATATCAACCTCATTTTCACTTTCACTCTCTCTCTCTTCTCCACTATCACTACCATCATTTTTTAGAGATTCACAAACAAAGGCATCAAAAGTGTCATGTTTTAATTTATCATCGTTGGATAATATCTCACTCTCACTAACATGACTAGCCATGAATGCGGTAAAGTTGCGCTCAATGGGGGATTTGGGTCCCTCTTCCTTATCACTATCACTAAGGGTGGCATTGTATGAAATAGGTTGCTTACCCTCTCTCCTTAGTTTAGTGGGGCATTCAAAATCCCTATAGCCATAACCCTCACAACCATAACACCTATTTGACTCATCCCTATTAAGGTTTTCATTAAAAGTTTTAGGGATCTTTTCGGCTTTGTCATGCTTAGATTTTTTAAATTTCTTAAAATCATTTTTAAATTTATCTTTATTAATTTTAAGAATTTTACGAAACTTCCTAGCAAACATAGCCATATTTTCCGAGTCACTATCACTCTCGTCATCCACAACTTGTTTTTCCCCCTTACGGGCTTTCAAAGCAATGCCCTTATCAATTTTCTTTTCGGTTTTGGAGGGGAACATATCTAGTTAGTAGGTTTGAAAATCACATACTAGTTCCTCAAGTTTGGTAGACTATTAGGTGGGTAAAAATTTAATAGGGTCACCTTAGGGGTATATCTATCGGGTAGGGACCTAAGGATTTTATTTATAACTTGGTTGTCGGGTATTTTCTCTCCTAAAGTAAATGAAGAATTTACTACATCGGAGAGTCTAGCATAAAACTCATTGAATGTTTCTTTTTCATCCATTTTGATGGTTTCAAATTGAGTGGTAAGGTTTTGGAGTTTAGAGGCTTTTACGACACTTGTTCCCTCGTGAGTGAGTTGTAATATATCCCAAGATTCCTTAGCGATTTCACGCGTCATGATACGCCGGAATTCATCCGGTGTGACCGCACTAAACAAGGCATTTAAACCTCGGGAATTGTAATTTGCGGATTTATGTTCTTTCTAACTCCAGTGCTCAACAGGTTTGGGGGCACGCTTATTCTCTATTAAACAAGCAGGTGGCGACCACCCATTAACTGCGGATAACCAAACCCTCTCGTCTATAGCCCTAAGTGCCAAACACATACATGCTTTCCAATATGAGTAATTAGAACCATTGAAAATAGGAAATTTAGAAAATGGGAAAAATTCCATTTTTAACCAAAAATATTTAAAAAGACCTTAATGCAATAAATTAGCGTTCCGGCTTTGATACCAATTTGAAACAGTGAGGAACCCCTAATTTTAAATTTTTAAATATGAATTTCCAACAAGTGCGGAATAAAGATGGTTACTAACAAGGTCTAAGTTTCCAAAATTTATTTAATTTTCTTTTTTTTAAAAGATGGAAAATTATAATGAGTACAAATTTTAATTTATTTTCAAATTAAAATTAAACTAAACACAAAGTGAATTAAAGTAAACACACACACACACTTTAAGTTCACTCAAACCAAATTAATTTAATTATCAAGTTTAAAAAAATTAGGAAAGAATATTAGCCAAATAATTTAGTTCCAACTTGAATTAAATTAACTTAAAATAAACTTACCCAAATAATTAAACATGCACCATTTTAAGAAAGATTGAGAATTAAACCAAATTTTATTTTTTTACCCTAAGCATGCGTTCTAGGTGATTTTTGCAAAAGATAAAATAAATTCACAATCCCACAACACGCCGATATATGAGAAAAAACTCAAAACTGGAAAAAACCTCGGACGGCCTTGGCCTAACAAATTTACTAAGTTTGGTAAGAATTTTACAAAGACTCGACAAGAGGATTTACACAACAGACTCGACTCTCTTCAAGCCTTGACGTGCTCCTTCGATCTTCAACCTCCGCCTAGCGAATAACCGCGGACTCCTCCACAGTCTCGGAATCCACCGATGGGGCTCTTGGACACCGTCACCCTCACACGAAGACTTTCTTCGAGAGGGAACACCGCAGCGTAAACAAGTGTGACTCCTCTTATTGGGGGTAGAGAAACAGGACCTAAACTCTTTTCTTCTTGGGTAGAAAACTGAACCCGGTGCCAAACACTCCAAGAATTTCTACACACACACACATATATATATATGTGTGTGTGGAAATTCTTGGAATTCTAAACTAAACAATTTTATGGGTGTAAACACATGTGTATGACAGAATTTTCCAGTTAAATTTGACACATGAAAACTCGAACTTTGGCTTTGAAATATATATGCTCTCTAAAAGTGCTCAAAGATTTTGCAAAAGTATCTTAGAAAGTCTATCCCGAAGTTGGTTTAAAAACTGTCAAAAGAGAGTTGGACAAAAGAGTGGGAAAATGACAAAAAACTACCAAAAACTGTTCCTGCCTGAAATGTTGTTCGGACGACTTTTTGTTCGAATGACTTTTCTAATGAAAAGTCATGTTCTAAAGCTACCTCATTGCAGAACTTTTTCGAAAAAGATTCTCGTTCGAACAACATTCTCGTTCGAACGAAAATTTTGAACGTAATGTCAGAATGTTCATTTGTCAATTTTAAGCCCAAAAACTTTATTTTAAATAAACATTACACCCATTAAAAATTATTCCAAGTCTTTACAAATATATATATATATAAAGAATTCAAACCTTATTGGAGACTTGAAATATGATGTTGATGACGTGAAACGTGGCACTGAAACTAGACAATGATGTTCTCTTGAAAAGCAGGTCGAACATCTTCAACTTTACCATGTCATAGGCTTGATGGATGGTCAAGAACTCTATCCTATGACTCAAGTTTTTTTGCCTGGAATTGAGCCAACACTAGATAAGACTCAATTGGAGACTTATGTCCTTATATCTGGACATATTGAATTCAATTATTCAAGTAATTCAAGTGATCCATCATATCGCCCCGGTCCAATTTCCCCTATAAGAAATTTGGATTCTTAAGAAAATGTCACTCTAACTCCAGAGAGACCAAGTGCTCTGGAAACGTTGAGCAGAGCCTATCCCATTGACCATTCGGGCCCCAGGAGGAATGGAAATCCTCCTCAAATTGCGTCGAGAAATTATCAACGACCAAATGATTTAAGAGAAGGCTCAACCCAATCACATCCAAACCCGAGACCTGCAGATTGAAGAGAAAGATCCCAAGAGGAAAATTTCGCGCGATCTGTTGCTCGAGCAAATACAAATAAATCAAGGGCTAGAAATGATGCATGGAAAGGATCTATTCAGAGGTTGGAAGACAAGTTAGGAGATATGGCCAAGGCCAATAACCCTTTCTAAGAAGACTTTATTAAGGGATCTCCATTTGTATAAGCAATTGTGGATTTTCCCACACTAGCAAAGTTCAAGGCTTCTGTGGTCACACTGAAGTACGACGGATAAATCGATCCTGTTCTTCACATAGAGCAACACTAAGATCTAGCAGATATTTATGCGGTCCCAGATGAAATGAGGTGAAGGGTGTTCTCAGGAACCATCACCGGATATGCTCAGATATGGAACAACATCCTTCCTCGAGGGAAAATTATAACTTTCCACCAACTGGTAGAGATCTTTATAAGAAATTTCTATGTTGATGCAAAGCTAGTTAAAAGGGTAGCACATTTGTTTATGTGTTAGGCAGAAAGTAGGGGTAAGTACCAGAGATTACATCACTCGTTTTAAAAATGAGAAACTGGAGGTCATAGACTATAAGGAGAAGACAAACATCACAACTCTCATGAGTGGTCTTTTGCCAGATAAGTTGTCTTACACCTTAGCTAAGGACCCCCCAAATTCATGGCTGAATTGATGGCAAAAGCAGTCAAGATTATGAATGTCGATGGGGCTATGGCTACGAAGAAAAATGCTGAGGCAATGGTGGAAGCTAAAGCTGAAGGAAAGTCAAAGAATAAAGATCACAAGAGTAATGGTGGGAGCAAGCAGTCGAAAGGCAAAGAAATTTTGGATCATTTAAGAAAGTATACAAATTATACTCCCTTAAAAGTATATATAAACCACGTTCTGGAAGAAATCAAGAATAGCGATGAACTGAATTGGCCAGAAAAACTAAGGACATCTCCCAAAAGGAGGGATAAATCCAAGTATTGTGAATTCCATAAAGATCGTGGCCATACGGCCAAGCAGTGTGTACCTCTCCAAAATGAAATAAAGGCACTCATTAGACGAGGAAAGTTGAACAAGTTTGTTGATCGTTAGAATGGTTAGAAGACCAATAACAGTGCTTGGCAGAGATCCAAATCTCCTTGCCGAACAAGAGAAGAAAAGAAAAGATCCACTAAGATGATCCTGAAGATGACCCCGATCTCCCAAAATGGCCAAGACAACCTGAGCGTGAGGTATTTTCGATTCGTTTTGGTTCATTTGATTGTAACATTATTACAAGTGGAGACGCAGGAGGAGGAAATCATACCTCTAAAAGGAAAGCTTACTTCAATGAGGCTCAAGATTATTCCTATATACAATGAATAAATCAGCGGAAGAAGATCGCCTAAGGAAAGTTAACAAAGATAAGTTGGTCATTGGCTTTTCTAAAAATTAGTTGGAAGGAGTCTTGTATCCTCATGAAGATCCTATGGTGATCAAAATGAGAATGAAGGTTGTAATCATTTCGAGAGTACGAGTGGATAATGGTAGCTCGGCAAACATCATGTTTTACCCTTATTTCGATAGTTTGAACTTGAAACTTGGTCAGTTGGAGCCATATCACAGACCCCTCATTGGGGTTTCTAGGGAAAAAGTTTTTCCCTTGGAATGATCAAGATAGACATGTTGATTGGTACCTGGACAGTTAGCAGAACAGAGAAGGTGAGTTTCTTTGTGATGGACAAGAATGTCCAGTCAGCCTATAATATAATCATGGGAAGAGTAGGCCTAAAAAAGTTTGAAGCAGTTCCATCCACAGTACATCAGTGTTTAAAATTCTCAACCAACTTTGGGGTTGGAGTCATAAAGGGAGATCAAAAAGTAGCTCGAGAATGCTACTACTCATCTGCAAAGCAAGAGGAATTGGAGGATGCTAGGTTGAAAACAACCACTTATCAGGTGGATGAATCTGATGAGTCTGATATTGAAACCTTAGCCCCAAGAGATGAAACGAAACTCATTAAAGGCCAAGTCATAGAGGCAACATAAAGTACTATTATGGATGATGAGCAACCAGAAAGAATAACTCAGATCAGCTCTTCACTTAATCTAGCACTGAAGCAAAGAAAATAAGTATTTACGTGGAGTCATGAGGATATGCCAGGGATAAATCCAACTTTATTATGCCATGAGCTTAATGTCAACAAGGAGATCAAATCAATGAAGAAAAGGAGAAGAGTCTTTAGTCTGGAGAATAATCAGGCTATTCAAGAAGAAGTGCAAAAGATGTAAAAAGCTTCTTTCACCGAAGACGTGAAATATCTAGATTGGTTAGCTAATATTGTGATGGTCAAAAAGAATAATAATAAGTGGATAATGTGTGTGGACTTCACAAATCTAAATAAAGCTTGCCCAAAAGATCATTTTCCTCTTCCCAGAATAGATCAGTTAGTGGACGCAACTTCAGAACATGATCTGATAAGCTTCATGGGCACTTATTTTGGATACAATCAAATTAAAATGAAGCCAGAAGATAGGGAAAGTACCTATTTCATTACTCCCCGAGGAACATATTGTTACAATGTTATGCCTTTTGGTCTTAAAAATGCAGGTGCTACACATCAGCAGCTAGTAAACAAGGTATTTGTAGAGCAGATTGGCAGAAATATGGAGATATATATTGATGACATGTTGACTAAAAGAAAGAAAGTTGCCGACCATATAACTGATTTGAACCAAACATTTGATCACCTTGAGAGGTACCAAATGAAGCTAAACCTGACCAAGTGCATTTTTGGTATACAGGAAGGCATGTTCCTCGGATACATCGTGAATCAAATAGGCATTGAAGCAAACCCTCACAGGATAAAAGCCTTGTTGGAGTTACAATCTCCAACCACCAAGAAGGAAGTGCAAAGCCCTATGGGGCGTGTTGCAACTCTTAATAGATTTGTCTCCTGAGAAACTGATAGATGTCTTCGATTCTTTAAGGTGATCAGAAAGACCTTTGAGTGGAACGATGAATGGAAGAAGGCATTCTTAGAATTAAAGAGATAATTGGGGGCACCTCCTTTGTTGTCCAGACCGGTAGCGGGAGAGAAATTATACTTGTACTTAGCTGTCTCAGAAAGTGCAGTCAGTTGAGCCTTGATAAGAATAGGAGATGGAGTGCAAAAACCGGTTTACTATACTAGCAAAGCATTCAGGGGAGCAGAAATTAGGTATCCTAAACTGGAGAAATTGGCATTGGCATTGATTGAAGCAAGTAGGAGAATGAAACCATATTTTCAATCCCATACAATAGTGGTATATACTGACATGCCACTCAGACAGGCTTTACATAAGTCAAAAAAGTCTGAAAGGTTGATGTATTGGGCAGTGGAGTTAGGGGAATACGACATTATCTATGAGCCAAGGTCCTCTCTCAAAGGACAGGCAGTGGTGGGTTTCATTGATAAGTTTACCTACCCAGATTCCTCCGATCAATAAGGAGCCAATGCAGAGCAACTCGAGAATACCCGTGAATAAATTTTAGTAGCAAAATTTCCAAAAGGGATGGCAACCGATCAACCAGAATCCTCTGGTAATGTACAAGAGGTGAAAAGGAAGTATGAAGAAATGAAGGACAAGATATTCCATCATGAGATTCTGTCAGATCAAGGGTTTGATGATCATATTCCTATATGGAATTTATATGTCGACGATTCTTCATGTGCAACAAGCTATGGAGCTGGAATTATTCTCAATAGTCTAGATGGGATAGACATTTAATATGCTCTACGTTTCTAATTCCAAGCTTCTAATGATGAAGTTGAGTATGAAGCCGTGATTGTGGGCCTCAACTTAGCTAAATAATTGAATGCAGAGCAAGTTGTGGTATTCAGTCATTCACAATTAATGGTGAATAAGATGCTAAATCTTTATGCAATAAAAGGGGAGTTCATGTCCAGGTACTTAGCCAAAGCTTTGGAGATTGTAATAAATTTGATAGCTATTCAGGTGGTTAGAATGGAGAATTCAAGGGTTGATGCACTTGCTCGGTTAGCCTCAGCTACTCGCATCGAGCAACGAAGAACAATCCCCATTGAAGTACTTACAAGGTGAAGTATTGATGAAGACATGATGGTGAATTTTATCGCCTTAGATATGGGACCATCTTGGATGGATCCCATTAGGGATTATATTGAAGAAGGTATTTTACCATCCGACCTACTTGTAGCCAAAAGGTTAAAGTACAAGGCTGCTAGATATGTTTTGAATAATGGAGTTCTGTACATGAGAGGTTTGATAGATGGCTTGCAGAGGTGTGTTCATCCAAAAAAAGTTAAGGACCTAATTGAGGAAATTCATGAAGGATCTTGTAGTGCTCACATAGCAGGAATAACTCTACTACAAAGAATGAATACACAAGGATATTGCTGGCCAACAATGCGTGCTGATTGTACGGATTATGCTAAAATATGACAAGTGTAATAGATTTTCTACTATACGAAGAGTTTCCCAAGCGTTCCTAACACCAATTACTTCGCCATGGCCATTTTCTATATGGGGAATATATTTAGTTGGGCCTCTGCCAACTACAAGAGGAAGATTCAAATATTTGGTGGTAGCTGTTGATTCTTTCACAAAGTTGGTGGAAGCTAAACCTCTCATCGACATGGCCTATGAAAAGGTCAATCAATTCATTTGGAAGAATATCATTTGCAGATATGGTCTTCCTCATGCCTTTATCACTGATCATGGTACCTAGTTTGACAATGATGAATTTGCAGCGTACTGTCTACAGTCCAACATTCAAAAAGTCCATTTAGCCCCAGGTCATCCCCAAAGTAATAGGAAAACATATGTGACTAACATAACTCAACTAAATGGGTTGAAGAAGAGATTAGATGATGCTAAAGGGAATTAGATCAATGAGTTGCAATCAGTGTTATGGGCTTACCGAACAACTCCCCGAACAGCAACTAGAGAAACCCCTTACATGTTGGCTTTTGGGAGTGAAGTACTAATACCTGTTGAACTAGAATTACCTACTCATAGGGTACTAAATTTTAATTATCCAGAGAGTGATTTGATGAGACACTTGGATTTGGACATGCTCGAAGAAGTTAGAGAAGATGCGACGATTCGAAATGCAGCCTATCAGTAAAGGACTGCTATGTTCTATAATAAAAGGGTGACGAAATGTGATCTAAAAGAAGGTGATTACGTGCTCAAAAAGGTCATTCAAAAGCATATTAAGTTGGAGGCAAATTGGCATGGAGCCTTTCTTATCACGACAGTTGTCCGACATGACACTTATAGAATAGAAACTCTTGACGGGGCAGAATTCAAGAATGCCTGGAATGCAAAGCACCTGCGAAAGTACTACCAGTGATGTCATAGTTAATGTAATCAATTCTTTCAATATGAATGAAAAAGATGATTTCCCCATTCCTTTTTTCCAGAGTACTAGTGCTGCACACTACATGTTGGTCGATATCAGCAACCGCCAGCTAAAAGTTGGTCGGCATCAACAACCGCCAGCTAAAAGTTGGTCGGTATCAGCAACCACCAGCTAAATGTTGGTCGGCGTCAACAAAGACACCAATAATGTTGGTAAAACAATCGAGCGATGCAAGTCCTTCTTGATTATGGGTGACCCAAGAAGGCATCTAAACTGGACAAGAAGTTGGGTAAAATATCCACTGCCTGGGAACCAAGGCAATCTAGATAAGATTTCTACAACTAAGTAGGAACATGGGATAAATATTCCATAGCTTAGACACTTATGGCTGATAAATAAATCACTACAACTAGACAAACACATGGGGCAAAAGTTCCATTGTCTAGGCAATCAAATAAAAAAGGGCAAAATGTCTAGTCAAATATATATATATATATATATATATATATATATATATATATATATATATATATATGTATGTATGTATGTATATTTAATGACTGAAAAGTAACCCATTATTGTTATTAGAACAGTGTTAATATCGTTGATCACATGTCATGAACAAAGATTGACAGAATAAACACCATGAAATTATTTTATTTCCAAGGAAACAAAATTACAGGAAGATGATTTTTCTTTATTTACGATAACAATCGCTAACAAAAGATAAATGGCCTATTTTATTGGTTTCTTTCCTCTAGATTTTGATACAGGATCCATTCTAGCTGGAGGGTCATCTAAGGCATAAGAAGAATTAATTAAATTCAAATCCTAAAGCATTCTGGTTTTACTCAAACTTGGTCGGTCTAGCAAATGAGGAGGTCGAGATATCTCAAATTCTTCGTGAAGGTTGTAATCACCTAGGTACTTGGAAATCAGACAATGAGGAATGGAGAGAAGTGGAATCCAATTAACCTCTAGCTGAAACGGTGGTACTGGAAGATCAAGTAACCTAGGGTCATACCAATCACACAGTTCAGTTCCCTACTCAAATTTTATTACAGTTAGAGCATTTATCTATCCCTGTTTGTATCCTTCATTGTTTGATTGCTTTAATCTGCATCAAGATGATATAAAGCCTCATTATATCCCTCCATCCAAAACTCTCTGAGCTGCTTGTGAAACTGATAAGTTAGTCGTTCAATATTTTGGTGTATTCTTTTCAGCACATTTTTCTTATTCTGCAACGAAGAACTCTGAGTGGATAATTTATCTGTAAGAGTTTGAATCTTCTGGGACATCTCTTCCAGAGCTTTATTTATCTCCTTCAATTAAGAAGATTGATTTTCTAAGACTTGTTGAGTTCTAGTCTCTTCAATGCTACTCCGACTTGCTCTTGTTCTACCTCGGGAAATGGATGCAGGTCTAACTCTTTTCAAAGTTTCCAACTCTTCTCTTAATGAAGTATTTTCAGTCTCTAAAAAGGAAAAACCTTCATCATTGACTGGGACTATATCTCCAGAGGAAGAAGATGATTTTAATTCTCTTAATTCTTCTCTCAAAGCATTATTTTCCTCCTCCAGTAGTTTGGCGATGTTTCTATGCTCCTTAATTTCAAATTTTAGCACACTCTCTCTTTTATTATGGGCAGAAATGAATTTATCATAACCCTGATCAACGCTCAATTATTGGTATTTTTTCTCATAACCTTCATGAAGAAGAGCAGTGGCTTCCTTGTGTTGAAGTTCTTTAATCATTCTTTGAAGATCTTCAATCATTTTGTTGTAAGCTACGTTGTTCACTACTGCACGATCAAATAAGCATTTCAAATATTGGTAAGCCTCAATTGCTCGTTCAAAGGCATCAGGACCAAGAATGTCAATTATTTGTGCCTCAGTAAAATATTCATGACCAGCCTTGAAGTAGTCTATAAATTTCTTCATTAACTTTATATCATGAGCTGACAATAGTTCCGTCCTGGAAATAAACTAGTAAGGAAAAGTAAAATCATATCAATAACAAATATATTGAACAGTAGATGAGAAGTGGAGATAAATAACAAGTCAATTTTATTGATCATAGTAAATGGGAGTACAACCAGAGGTACAAAATAAGGGAAAACAAAGGAAAGCAAAGAAAAACTGGCGAACAACTCTACACCTTCTCCTTATCACCCACCACCTTCTCAGTTGATTTCGATGTGGGAATTAGGGGCTATGGCTATCCAGAAGAAGGGGATGATTGCTGAAGTTGCTCGGAGGGAAGCTGAGGTTGCACAGAAGAAAGCATTATCTTCTGGGCTTGCTCGAAAGACTGAGGGATATTGGAAGTAGGTGTTGGTTCCACCACCATCAAAGAAGATTCGTCAGATCCAGCTTCATCTTCTTCTCCAAAGGCAAGAGAGAACCATGGATATGTTTTTGAAATAATTCATAATCTTCAGTAGTGTTCAACTCTTTTAGAGCTGCCACCCATCCATCTCTAAAGAATTTTAAACTTACATACTCAATTTGAGCAGAGGCAGCAGTTAGAGCCTAATTCCACCCTTTATCCCAGCCAGAGTTAAAGGACTTTTTTTTTATAGCAAACCTTATCTCTGTTCTCTACGAGGAAGCATTCTCCCTAAGTATATGTTCAACAGATTTTACCGTCTATTCAAGATCTTTCATACGCCGTTTAACGTCTTCAAGCTTGCTCTCATTTTCTCCCGTGCTGGAAATAACTACCTTCAGTTTCTCCTTTGTCTCCTTTGCAGTATCCATAGCTGCTTGCTTAGCCTTTTCATCATCCTCAATTTTATTCTCTCTTAAATTTTTGCCATCTTCATATTTTTGCTGGGAGTCCTTTAAAGATATCGATAACCCAACAAGGGCTTCTTTTACTTCACTGGAAGAGGAAGCAACTTTGATAGCTTCATCCTTTTCCAAGATATTATTGAAATACACCAAAAACTGCAAGATAAAGAGAAACTCAAGTTAGTGTATGAACATTGAAAACATAATTAAATTGACAAGGTAAAATAACACTTACTTATGCAAGGTGTTGGGCAGCCAAATCAGAGACTTTCCCCCGAAGATTAGAGGTCTCACTAGCTTTATGATCGGGAAGAGTTATAAACCAGATCAATTTCCTCACCAAACCAGGAGTAATGAATGCTGGAGGACCAGCACTCAAGGAAGGTAATTTAACCCCCAGAAAGTTGAGAAGCAACATCAATGGTCTTTTCAGCAAGACCGTTTCTCAGTCTTCTCAAAGGTGCTGCCTCTTCAATCAAAGGTGCTGCCTCTTTTTTATCAACAGGGGGCTTCTTGGTAACCTCCCTAACAGATGTAGTTATCCCCTCAGATGGAAGAACATCCTTCTTCTTAATCCCTTCAGCTGGGACATCTTTTTGTTCTTTTTTTCCCATTCAGCACCAGGGACAATCTTAGCAAAAAGATCAGGAACTTTTCTCTTCTTCATCATTAGATCAGCAAGAGAGGTACCCAAATCAGAGGAAGATTCTTCAAAAACTGAAGGAGATGCTGTACTTTGCTCAAGGTCAATCACCAAAGTAGATGGAACAATAAGTCGAGCAATAAAAGAAGAAATAGTATTTTGGTATATCAACAAATAGGAAGCAAATCTCACGTGCTCCCCAACAATTAATTGTTGAAGACTCCTGATAAACTTTAACTCTTTTATATTAATATCACTCTCTTTTGGGGGTTTTCTTTTGTTGTAAAATGTAAATTAAAATCATAAAAAGCAAAACTCAGGGAAACATTATATCAAACAAAAAATGAGCTAGTTTAAAAATAAAGAACAACCTATCCCATTGCCATAAGGTGGAGACCTGGGACCTTAGTACACGTCATTTCGATTTAATGGGGGGTGTTGCCAATTTTTCATCACAACCCCATGTTCAAAATAATCCCTATAAGAATCAGGGAGATTGACCACAAAGGCTTTGTTAACAAACTTAGTTTTTAAATAAAAAAAGGTGTCGCTGAGGACCCATTTATAACAAAACATAATTTCAAGAATCCCTAGATGAGTTCCATGTATTTGATTTGTCCTATGTACTACATTAACTACCCTCCATATATTTGGAACTACTCTTGCAGGAATAATATCAAAGTATTGGCAAAATTCCAAACACAGGGGATTAGGCGAGAAAGAAAAATCACATTCAGCTACAAAAATGAAAGGAAACTAGTGTCCCTCCGCTAAAGAAAAGAAATCACAAGGATAAGCAGGTTCTTCCGATTCAACCCAGGAAGGAATCGCAAAACCGATTCTAAATTATCCAATGACTCTATATAGTAAACCATGATGACTAAAGCAAATAAACAAGAAGGAAGGAAAAAATTCTTACAAAAGATTAAGGAATCAAATATGACAGATGACAGAAAGAATGTTCGTAAGAAGAAAATTGAGAAAATAAGGACTTTGGAAACAAGATGGAAAAATGTAGAAGGCAATCGGATTTTACCGTCTTTATATATGTTGCCTCGAAAAATAAGAAAAGTAATAATTAAAAGTGACGACGGTTGCATTCTCGACGGCAAATCAAAGGAAAAAGACACAGATACCCAAGTTGTCATCAGAATTCAAAATATTTATAAATTTTCCATTTTGCGCTCAAAACTATTACGCAAAGTGGAAAAAATTTACAAGTGTTGATGGTCTATAATTAACCAAAACATGGGAAATATGCCTGAACAACTTTATGGGTAAAATTTTTCACACTTTCACATCCAACTTCAACTGCGAAACATTGGGGGTTTCTGTTGATACAAAAATTAGTTAGTTGATGTGGACTAATTATATGAAGACATGTGTCATCCAACCTGGCACAAGTTCAAGTACCGAGTTATTCAACGTACCGAGCTACTTAGCGTACCGAGCAACTTATTGGGAAGGCCAAATGACTCGATAGATTTAATGTTTATTGTATTACAATCAATCCTTACCATGTACAGATGTATACGCCTATTCAACAAAGGCACACTATCTATTCACAATTACAGCCCAAAGGCTATAAATACATTTGTAATACCCTCTTTTCGGGGTAAGCAAGCATAATAGAGATCAAGAAAAGACTCCAGTAATATAAAGCAGTGGATGTAGGCCATATTCCTTAAGGCTGAACCACTTTAAAAATCTCTTGTCTTATTTCTTTACTCATATTTATCTATGATTAATTAATTAGATCAAATCTAATTTTTTACATCAAGAGTCGTGATCAGTTTGTTGCCTTGCTTGATAACTTTAGTATTTTGAAAGTGGAGAAAAAGGAGAGATAAGAGAGTCCTATTTTTAGAAAATGAGTTAGAGGACTTACAAAATTCTAGGATTTGTATTTGTTCCATTAAGGATAAAATAATTTAATCGATAATTTTAACGCACGTGAGAAGACTCTTAGGAAAAGGTTTGATCACATTGAGGGTGAGCGAGATAACCGTCTAGGTTTAATTGAAAATATAAAGAAGGAGTCCATAAAATTGGAAGAGTCCAATTCTTTTCTTGAGTCTAAAATTTTGAAGTTAAAAGATGATTTAAAAAACTTAATTAGTGATGGTTGTGGTTATCAATTTCAAATGCTTCCATTGCCAAAGCCAAAACCATTGTTTGTTTTAGAGGGTCAACAAATCCCAAGGACATTAGAAAAGGTCAACCCATAGGTACCATTCCTCGCATTTACACATGTTCACATTATGGTAAGATAGGTCACCTTAGGTGATTTTGTTTTGATCTTTGAAGAGGTCCTAGGAAGTTGAAGTCTACTGTTACCTTGGTTCCCACAACCCCCATGCATCGTTAGACATCTATTTGGGTTAGAAAATATCTTTTAGAGACACTAGATGTTAAACTAGGGGTGGCACTAACAACTCCCACGGCACCAATGTAACTCGTAGAAATGACCACACAATCGCGGGTCTCTTGGTTTGATAATATGATGATAATTTGCATATTTCTAGACAAAGCCTTAAAAACATGGTGTTAGAAGGTGGAAACTCGAAACAACCCCCGAACGGTCCCATGGGTGGCACCAACACCTCCCACAAGACCAATGTAATTCGTACAAAACTGACCGCGCAGCCGCGTGTGACACCCCGACTAATTAAATACTGGGTAGCTACTCCTTTATTAAATTAATTCAAAATGCCAAGTTGGTTCAGTTAATAGCATCACTGTCGAAAACATTTTAATAATTACTAACCACCTAGTATTTAAAAAGTAAGTGCCAAATTTTAAGTTAAGTCTCATTAACATGCAGTAAAAGAATAATAAAAAATTACACCCATTCACTATAATGAAGTAATGAATAACCAACAACATAAATATAAATTCGGAGGAAAACTCCTCACAACAATCCCACAACTGAAAAATAATATGACAAGTCTGAATCCTGAATAATTACATGCCAGAAGTCTGAATAACTGAAACAAATGAAAAGTCTCTAAAAGAAATGGGCGACATGCCCTACAACTGATAACTGAAGAATATCGTGTCAAGATAAATGAAGCGTCTACAAGCAAGGTCCTGTAACTTCCACAAACAGCTACAGCTCGTCACCTGTATGAGAATCCTAAGCATGGTGTCCTTGTGGCTGGGAACCTAAAATGATTTTTACAAAAAAATAGATTTGAAAGCAAAGGGGTCAGAGCCCGAAAGTGGAAATCATTTTAAAAACAGCAAGTGTTTTAATAACATTAAAACATTAAATGCAAAATACATGTTAGGACGTGCACTCACATGGAATTCTCACCTCTCGACTACATGTGCACTCCTAACGTATCGTACCCATCTATAAGACCATCCATATCTAACCAAACTGTAATAAGTTCTACCCCTTACTACTCGATTCCCATATTATATTCTAACGTTATCAATTAAATAGAGGGCTTTACATACACTCGGATTCTCAATTAGTAATATAACTCACTATCAATTAACCCGTTATGTTTTCTCAAAACATTACCATAATTATATTCACAATATTAACATGAAAGTTCCCATTAATTAAGTGTATATTATTCACGTCATAAATATACAATACAAGCACCCCGAGACTAGCTATGGTGCACACATACTCTGCTATCCATCCCGATACATCACGTACATAAGGATCAAGTATTCCGAATCTCTCTGGAATCGTTCTCAGATAACAACATCACAAATAATGGAGGCGAACACAGTCACATCACATGGGTCACACACATACCTGCGCTCCCACGATCAGTAGACTTATTAACATCCCAATAAGTCCTTCTTTGACCTATGTTCATCGAGGTAACCAATCTAAATCCGGGCAACACAAGGATTAGAAGGCCCTAAGCTAACGTGAACCTCCCGTGATAGCAAGTATGGTAGGTATGTCATACACATAAAATTAATACGTATACTAAGTATTCACACATCTTAGTAATCACCATAATATATTGGTGGTACACTTCTCATTCTCATACCGACATATAATACTACACAATTCATATGTTCCCGGTTAATATAATAAATTAGGCCGTCATTAGTTCTCGCAACGTAATATACACTCACGTCCTACTTCATATTTTCCCTTAGGTTCAAACTACGCTTCTAGGTTGGACTCCTCATTATATCCCAAACGTCCTAAAAGTAACAATAAATCATCAAGGGAAGGTTATCTCTACGTATACACAAGGTTACAGGACACTCGGGATCAAAACAGGCTAAAAAGCCTAAACTGTCAACTCGTTCGAAGTCTCGTTCGAACGAGGCTATTCGAACGAGAGTTCGTTCGAACGAACTGGGCCTTCTAACGAGATCTCGTTCGAACGAAACTTTTCGAACGAACATCCCTCTCATTAGAACCCAAACTGTCAACTTGTTAGAAGCTCGTTCGAACGAGCTCGTTCGAACGACCTGGGTAGGTCTTCTAACGAGTGGCCAGATTCAAGCCCATAAATTTCTTTACTCGTTTTTCAATTTCTCTACACCTCTAATCTCCTCTAAACATCATTCCAACATAAATTTAAGGTTCCTAATTCGTACTAAACATACATAGGTCACCTACTAACGTTTTTATGGGGATTAAATCACTATAAACATCATCCAAATAACAAATCCATACATTTATCTCCAATTTCAAGACCATGAACCCTAAAATTTATAAATCATCAAAGAGTCTAAATAAATCCATTTTTGTTTCATCCAAAACGTATTAACATCAGATTATTCACCTACATATAGTTCTACATGCAAATCCTCATCACAATACAAGTTTCTAATTCCAAATTAATGGGTTTTTATCAAACTCCCAAGAACAATAAGATTTTTATAAATTTCTACACATGGAAGAAGCATTCTCTGAAATTAATTGGAATTAAACCACTTGCCTTATTGGTATCTCTGATTTGATGACGAATTTCTGAAGGTTGAATTGCCTTCTCTCTCTCTCTGCAGAATCCTTCTCTTTCTCTCCCTCTCTACAAGTTCTTCTCAAGGTGTTAATGGAGGTGGGGTTGGTTTTGCCAAGTTTTAACTTCTCCCGTAGCCCACTTCCGAAATTGGGGTTGGAAATGGTTTAGTGGGTTAATACTAAGTCAGATTTTTAACTCTAATTTTCGTGGGTTTTAATTACCCAAATTCCGAAATTACCAAAATGCCCTTATAAGTTACCGGTATGGCCCAATAATGCCCCGGGACCCAAACTTAACCCCCGGCTAGTGTTTTCTGACTATTTCGACCCTTCCGGACGCGTTGGGGCACTCAAAACGACCATACGGTTAATAGAACTAAAATTCACTTTTTAATTAAAATAAATATTTCCCTGACGCGACTGTCACACGCGTCTCAATAAAATTTCCAAATTGCCGTATTTCAATCTCACGACAAATTTCATAATTCAATATTCATATATAATCATATATGCACACTATAATCAATCCCATAAATAAATATCACAAAAATACGGGGTATTACATACTTCCCCCCTAATAACTGAATTTCGTCCCGAAATTCGGAACTAGAAAGTACCTGGTAAGAATAACTTTGGATAACGTTCGGGCATCTCATCCTCGAGCTCCCATGTGGACTCTTCAACATTATGATGTCGCCACTGCACACGCACTAACGGGACTATCTTTGACCGCAGTTTCTGCTCACTTCGGTCCAAAATAGCAATCGGCCCCTCCTCGTAGGAGCTATCAGGCTGGAGATCGATGTCCTCCAAAGCAATGTGGGAATAAGCCAAATCGTCTCTAAGATATTTCCTTAGCGAGGAAATATGAAACACATCGTGAATCCGATGCAAATGCTCCGGTAACCCAAGCCTATACCCAACCGGTCCAATCCGCTCAATAATAGGAAATGGTCCCACATATCTTGGTGCCAACTTCCCTTTCTTCCCGAAACGCATAATCCCCTTCATAGGAGATACTCTGAGCAAAACCTGGTCCCCCACTTGGAACTCCCTGAAGAACTTCTTCGCATCAGCATATCTCTTCTTCCGATCCTGAGCTACCCGAATGCGACTCCGAATCAATTTTATCCTTGACGAAGTATCCTGAATCACCTCCGGTCCAAGTAGTTTGTTGTCCCCTACCTCCAACCAACATGCTGGGGAACGACAAGGTCTACCGTACAATGCCTCAAATGGAGCCATGCCAATGGTGACCTGGTAGGAGTTGTTGTAAGAAAACTCTACCAGTGGAAGATACTGCTCCCATCCACCCCCGAAATCAATGATGCATATACGTAGCATGTCCTCCAACATCTGGTTCGTACGCTCGGTTTGCCCGTCGGTCTGCGGGTGGTACGCCGTGCTCAACCGCAATTCCGTGCCCATGGCCTCCTGAAAACTCTCTCAAAACCGTGAAACAAATAACTTGTCTCGGTCAGACACGATATTTAAGGGCACACCGTGAAGTCTCTCTATCTCTTAAATAAAGAGCTGGGCATACTGTCCCGTAGTGTAGTCTGTCCTTGCGGGTAGAAAATGAGCGACTTTGGTTAACCTGTTCACAATTACCCAAATGGAGTCGTGACCTCTCTGTGACGTAGGCAATCTCGTGATAAAGTCCATGGATATGCTCTCCCACATCCATATCGGTACCTCCAACGGCTGTAGCAGTCCTGCCGGTATCTGATGATCCACTTTTACTAACTGACAAGTGGTGCATTTAGAAACAAACTCGGCAATATCTCTCTTCATCCCACTCCACCAATACTGTCGTCTCATGTCTTGGTACATTTTGTCCCCACCGGGATGTACCGCGAACTGTGAGCCGTGCGACTCGGCCATCACCTCATGCCGTAATTCCTCCCCTTCCGGAACTACTAATATCCCATTGAAGCGTAATCCCCCGTCTGAGCTAACGGTATAGGATTCAGCTCCCTCTGCTAGTAATCGAACTATTAGCTCCTGACATAATGAGTCATCTGCTTGTGCCTTTACCACTCTCGTGACAATCTGCGGTGTAACAGTTATTACCAACATGAATGATCGGGCCACTGCATCCTGGTGTCCCAATTCCTTCCATTTGGCCTTCCACACCCCTGCCACTTCATCTACTGGCCTACGGCTCAACGCGTATGCTACCACGTTAGCCTTCCCCGGGTGATACTGGATATCGAACTGATAATCCTTCACAAACTCAAGCCACCTCCGTTGCCGCATATTCAACTCCTTCTGCGTGAATAGGTACTGTAGGGACTTATGGTCTGTGAGCAATCGAAACTTTTCCCCCAAAAGGTAATGTCTCCAAATACGAAGGGCAAATACAACTGCCGCCAACTCCAAGTCATGAGTGGGGTAGTTCTTCTCGTGAGGCTTTAGCTTACGGGATGCATAAGCAATGGCCTGACTCTCCTACTGTAATACACCTCCAAGTCCTTGCAAGGACGCATCGGTGTAAACTAAATACTCAACTCCCGGTCTCGGCAATGCTAACACAGGTGCTGAGGTCAACTTATCCTTTAATTCATCGAATGCCAACTGACAGTCATCACTCCAGATGAATGGCACACCCTTACGAGTCAGATGTGTCAAAGGACCTGCTATCTTCGAGAATCCCCGAATGAACCTCCTGTAGTATCCTGCTAGGCCCAAGAAACTACGAATCTCTGTCGGTGTCTTGGGATGTCCCCACTCCCTCACCGTGGATACCTTCCCCGGATCAACAGATATTCCCCGGTTGGAAATAATATGTCCCAAAAACTGGACCTCCTTCAGCCAAAACCCGTATTTCTCATATTTTGCATACAACTCATTCTGACGTAGTGTCTGCAAAACTTGCCTCAAATGCTCGGCGTGCTCCTCCTCTGTCTGGGAGTAAACCAGAATATCATCGATGAAGACAATGACAAACTGATCTAGGAAATCCCTGAACACTCTATTCATCAAGTCCATAAACACTGCTGGAGCGTTGGTCAAACCAAAAGGCATAACCCGAAACTCGTAAGATCCATATCTCGATAAGAACGCAGTCTTCGAGACATCCTCTTCCCTGATACGCAACTAATGGTATCCCGATCTCAAATCAATCTTTGAGAAGAAAGAAGCTCTTCTCAACTGGTCAAATAAGTCATCGATTCGAGGCAACGGATATTTATTCCGTATCGTGACCTTATTCAACTCTCGGTAGTCCACACACAATCTCAGTGAACCATCTCTCTTCTTCACGAACAACACAGGGGCACCCTACGACGAAGTACTCCTCCGTATAAACCCCTGACCCAACAACTGCTCAATCTGATCCCGTAACTCCCTTATCTCAGCTGGAGCCATACGGCACGGTGCGCGTGCTATAGGTCTCGTATCTGGCAATAAGTCTATGACAAAGTCTATCTCTCGACTGGGGGGTAATCCAGGTATATCCTGGAATACATCGGCAAACTCTCTAACAACCGGAATCGAATCAAGTGGTATCACCACCTCCTTAGAGGTCTCCTCCTCTATATAGTACAAATGAGTGGACGATCCTCCCTCGGAACGAGGCATCGCCACCAAAAACATCTCCTGCCCGGGAATGGCAAAGATAGTACTCCTACTGAAACAGTCAATCATGGCTCGGTACGCAATAAGCCAATCCATATCAATAATGGCATCGTACTCGGTCATCTCTAATACTAACATATCTGCAGGTAATACCAAACTACCAATCTCTACCCTTACTCCCCGGCATATAAACAAAATAAGTGACCCACTCCCCAACGGTGAGTCTACACACGTCACTGTGCTCTCTGCTGTGGCTAACAACCCTAAGGCTTTCGCAAAATGTGTAGCTATAAAGAAATGTGTTGCCCCCGTATCAAACAAAACCCGACCCATTGTACCATGGATAGGAAACATACCCTCAATCGCGGGTGGTGCCTGCGGAGCTGCTGCCTGGTGGACGTTATAGACACGTCCATACTGTAATTGTCCCTACTACACAGGAACTGCTAGAATGGCTGGAAGAGCTGGCACCTGGGCTGGAGCTGGGAGGGCTGGTGGAAAAAGTGGCCTCTGTGGCTCATGTCGAGCACCCTGCTGCTGCTGCGGGGCCCTGCCCCTATCAGGACAGTCCTGGTATTTATGTCCAGTCTTGCCACAAACGAAACACTTCCCCGGAAAGTTCCCCCTCTCAGTCCCTGCTGCCCCCGGCCCTGGTGGCCATTACTGTTCCTCCACTGGCCCTGCTGGCCCTGCTGAAACTGCTGTTGACCATTCTGACCCTGCTGGTGCTGATGGCCGTTCGGACCCTGATGGCCCTGCCGGAAACCTCCCTGTCCGTGCCTAAAATTTCCTGACCTGAACCTCTTGTGATCCCCCTGCTGGGTACCCTGATCACCCTGCCTCTGTCCCTAAACAGATTGCGCCCCACTGGCACCATTTCCTCCAGTCATGCCCTGATGGCTAGACTCTCCCGATCGCTTGCCCTCAACCATGTGAAAGTGGTGATCCTGGCAATGGAGCAATGCAGCGTTAACCACATCAGGATAAGTGGCTAACGAGAGGTTCCCTAACAAGTGCTGATGAATCCTCCATGTCAACCCGTCTGTAAATTTCTGTATCTTCTTTTCCTCCGTCGGTATCTCATCCGGAACAATGTTCAGAAGATCAGTAAATTCGGCCTCATACTCGGCCACTGTCTTACCCTCCTGCTTGAGGCTCATCAACTTCCTCCTCATCTCTGTGTGAACAGCCAACGGAAAGTACTTGCGGTCAAACCGCACCCAAAACTCCTGAATAGTGAGAGTATCTCTCTCCTCCACTGTGGTAATAGACTCCCACCACTGTAGTACAGATCCCACTAGCTTAAAGGTAGCTAGTATCTGCTTCTGGACATCTGTGCACTCATACATCCTCAGGTGTCACTGGATGTCCTTCCTCCACTGACTCGAAACTACCACAGCGGAGCTACCTGCGAACTCCGAAGGGTGTGCTTTCTGAAAAGCATCACGTACACGTTCCCAAGCAGACGGGAATGCATGTGCCTGAACTGGCGCGGCTATCGGCGCCTGAGGTGGTGCCTACTGAACTACTGCTAGTGCGGCATTTACTGCCTGGGCCACAATGGCTGCAACCTCGGCGGCATTCATCGTGCCCTGAACGGGTGTGGGCTGTGATTCTGGCGTTGCATCCCTGGGAATCCTTTGTGCACGTCGTGGAGGCATCTGAAATAAGAATGAAGTTTATAAGTTAGCAGTTATAAACTTAAAATAGCTGAAGAACGTAGCATATACAAAAGAATACAACAGTCCTAAAATATAGGGCTCTACATCAAAGAAAGCTTAGCGAAAACATCATAAGCCGTTCAGATCCTAAAGAACACTAGAACCTGATGCTCTGATACCACCTGTGACACTCCGACTAATTAAATACCGGGTAGCTACTCCTTTATTAAATTAATTCAAAATGCCAAGTTGGTTCAGTTAATAGCATCACTGTCGAAAACATTTTAATAATTACTAACCACCTAGTTTTTAAAAAGTAAGTGCCAAATTTTAAGTTAAGTCCGATTAACATGCAGTAAAAGAATAATGAAAAAATAACCCCCATTCACTATAATGAAGTAATGAATAACCAACAACATAAATATAAATCCGGAGGAAAACTCCTCACAACAATCCCACAACTGAAAAATAATATGACAAGTCTGAATCCTGAATAATTACATGCCAGAAGTCTGAATAACTGAAATAAATGAAAAGTCTCTAAAAGAAATGGGCGACATGCCCTACAACTGATAACTGAAGAATATCGAGTCAAGATAAATGAAGCGTCTACAAGCAAGGTCCTGCAACTTCCACAAACAGCTACAGCTCGTCACCTGTATGAGAATCCTAAGCATGGTGTCCTTGTGGCTGGGCACCTAAAATGGTTTTTACAAAAAAATAGATTTGAAAGCAAATGGGTCAGAGCCCGAAAGTGGAAATCATTTTAAAAACAGCAAGTGTTTTAATAACATTAAAACATTAAATGAAAAATATATGTTAGGACGTGCACTCACATGGAATTCTCACCTCTCGACTACATGTGCACTCCTAACGTACCGTACCCATCTATAAGACCATCCATATCTAACCAAACTGTAATAAGTTCTACCCCTTACTACTCAATTCCCATATTATATTCTAATGTTATCAATTAAATAGAGGGCTTTACATACACTCGGATTCTCAATTAGTAATATAACTCACTATCAATTAACCCGTTATGTTTTCTCAAAACATTACCATAATTATATTCACAATATTAACATGAAAGTTCCCATTAATTAAGTGTATATTATTCACGTCATAAATATACAATACAAGCACCCCGAGACTAGCTGCAGTGCACACATACTCTGCTATCCATCCCGGTACATCACGTACATAAGGATCACGCATTCCGAATCTCTCAGGAATCGTTCTCAGATAACAACATCACAAATAATGGAGGCGAACACAGTCACATCACATGGGTCACGCACATACTTGTGCTCCCACGATCAGCAGACTTATTAAAATCCTAATAAGTCCTTCTTTGACCTATGTTCATCGAGGTAACCAATCTAAATCCGGGCAACACAAGGATTAGAAGGCCCTAAGCGAACGTAAACCTCCCGTGATAGCAAGTATGGTAGGTATGTCATACACATAAAATTAATACGTATACTAAGTATTCACACATCTTAGTAATCACCATAATATATTGGTGGTACACTTCTCATTCTCGTACCGACATATAATACTACACAATTCATATGTTCCCGGTTAATATAATAAATTAGGCCGTCATTAGTTCTCGCAACGTAATATACACTCACGTCCTACTTCATATTTTCCCTTAGGTTCAAACTACGCTTCTAGGTTTGACTCCTCATTATATCCCAAACATCCCAAAAGTAACAATAAATCATCAAGGGAAGGTTATCTCTACGTATACACAAGGCTACGGGACACTCGGGATCAAAACAGGCTAAAAAGCCTAAACTGTCAACTCGTTCGAAGTCTCGTTCGAACGAGAGTTCGTTCGAACGAACTGGGCCTTCTAACGAGATCTCGTTCGAACGAAACTCTTCGAATGAACATCCCTCTCGTTAGAACCCAAACTGTCAACTCGTTAGAACCTCGTTCGAACGACCTGGGTAGGTCTTCTAACGAGTGGCCAGATTCAAGCCCAGAAATTTCTTTACTCGTTTTTCAATTTCTCTACACCTCTAATCTCCTCTAAACATCGTTCCAATATAAATTTAAGGTTCCTAATTCGTACTAAACATACATAGGTCACCTACTAACGTTTTTATGGGGATTAAATCACTATAAACATCATCCAAATAACAAATCCATACATTTATCCCCAATTTCAAGAACATGAACCCTAAAATTTATAAATCATCAAAGAGTCTAAATAAATCCGTTTTTGTTTCATCCAAAACGTATTAACATCAGATTATTCACCTACATATAGTTCTACATGCAAATCCTCATCACAATACAAGTTTCTAATTCCAAATTATATCAAACTCCCAAGAATAATAAGATTTTTATAAATTCCTACACATGGAAGAAGCATTCTCTGAAATTAATTGGAATTAAACCACTTGCCTTATTGGAATCTCTGATTTGATGACGAATTTCTGAAGGTTGAATTGCCTTCTCTCTCTCTCTGCAGAATCCTTCTCTTTCTCTCCCTCTCTACAAGTTCTTCTCAAGGTGTTAATGGAGGTGGGGTTGGTTTTGCCAAGTTATAACTTCTCCCGTATCCCACTTCCTAAATCGGGGTTGGAAATGGTTTAGTGGGTTAATACTAAGTCAGATTTTTAACTCTAATTTTCATGGGTTTTAATTACCCAAATTCCGAAATTACCAAAATGCCCTTATAAGTTACCGAAACATCCCTTGAACGTCCCCTTGGGTGGCAACAACACCTCCCACGGGACCAATGTAACTCGTAGGAACTACCCGCGCAGTCACGGGTCTCACGATTTGAGAATACGAAGGTAATTTGCATATATCTAGACTTAGGCATAAAATAATGGCGTTAGAGGGTGAAAACTCGAAACAACCCCCGAACGGCCCCGTAGGTGGCACCCACACCTCCCACGACACCAATATAACTCGTAAGAACTTACCACGCAGCCACGGTACTCCCAGTTTGAGAATACGACGATAAGTTGCATATTATTAGACTTAAGCAGCACATGGCGTTAGAGGGAGAAATCTCGAAACAGCCCCCGAACGTCCCCTTGGGTGGCACCAACACCTCCCACGGGACCAATGTAACTCGTAGGTACTACTCCCGCAGTCGCGGATCTCCCGGTTTGAGAATACAAAAGTAATTTGTATATTTCTAGACTTGGGCATAAAAAACATGGCGTTAGAGTGTTAAAACCTAAAACAGACCCCGAACGGCCCCGTAGGTGGCACCAACACCTCCCACGGGACCAATGTAACTCGTAGGAACTCACCGCGTAGCCGCAGAACTCCCGATTTGAGAATACGATGTTAATTTGCAAATTTCCAGTATTAGACATAAAAACAAGGCGTCAGAGGGTCAAAACTTTAAACAACCCCCGAACGGCCCCTTAGGTGGAACCAACACCTCCCACAGGACCAATCTAACTCATAGGAACTGACCGGGCATCCGAGACACTCCCGGTTTGAGAATACGATGGTAATTTGCATATTTCTAGACTTAGGCATAACAACATGGTGTTAGAGGGTGAAAACTCGAAACAACCCCCGAACGGCCCCGTGGGTGGCACCAACACCTCCCACGGCACCAACGTAACTCGTAGGAATGACCCCACAATCGCGGGTCTCCCGATTTGAGAATACGAAGGTAATTTGCATATATCTAGACTTAGGCATAAAATAATGGCGTTAGAGGGTGAAAATCCGAAAAAAACCCCGAACAGCCCCGTGGGTGGCACCAACACCTCCCACAGGACCAATGTAACTCGTAGGAACTGACCCCGTAGTCGCTCGTCTTCCGATTTGAGAATACGACGATAATTTGCATATTTCTAGACTTAGGCATAAAAATATGGCCTTAGAGGGGGAAACCCGAAACAACCCCTGAACGGCCCCGTGGGTGGCACCAACACCTCCCACGTAACTCGTAGGAACTAACCTCGCAGTCGCGTGGCTCCCGATTTAAAAATACGATGATAATTTGTATATTTCTATACTTAACCTTAAAATCATGGCGTTAGAGGGTGAAAACTCGAAACATCCCCCGAACGACCTCATGGGTGGCACCAACACCTCCCACGGGACCAATGTAACTCGTAGGAATGACCCCACAATCGCGGGTCTCCCGATTTGAGAATACGAAGGTAATTTGCATGTATCTAGACTTACACATAAAATAATGGCGTTAGAGGGTGAAAACCCGAAAAAAACCCCGAACAGCCCCGTGGGTGGCACCAACACCTCCCACAGGACCAATGTAACTCGTAGGAACTGACCCCGCAGTCGCTGGTCTTCCGATTTGAGAATACGACGATAATTTGCATATTTCTATACTTAGGCATAAAAACGTGGCGTTAGAGGGTGGAAACCCGAAACAACCCCCGAACGGCCCCGTGGGTGGCACCACCACCTCCCACGTAACTCGTAGGAACTGACCCCGTAGTCACGGGTCTTCCGATTTAGGAATACGATGATAATTTGCATACTTCTATACTTAAGCCTAAAAACACGTCGTTAGAGGGTGAAAACTCGAAACAGCCCCCGAACGGCCTCATGGGTGGCACCAACACCTCCCACGGGACCAATGTAACTCATATGAACTGACCGCGCTACCGTGACACTCCCGATTTGAGAATACGATGGTAATTTGAATATTTCTAGACTTAGACTTAAAATCATGAAATTAGAGGGTGAAAACTCGAAACAACCCCCTAACGGCCCGGTAGGTGGCACCAACACATCCCACGGCACCAATATAACTCCTAGGAACTCATCACGCAGCCGCGGAACTCCCGGTTAGAGAGTACGGTGGTAATTTGTAGATATCTAGACTTAAGCATAAAAACATGGCGTTAGAGGGTGAAAACTTGAAACAGCCCTCGAACGGCCCCGTAGGTGGCACTAACACCTCCCACGGCACCAATGTAACTCGTAGGAATTGACCACGCAGCCACGGTACTCCCGGTTTGAGAATACGACGATAATTTGCATATTATTAGACTTAAGAAAAACATGGCGTTAGAGGGAGAAAACTCGAAACAGCCCTTGAACGTCCCATTGGGTGGCACCAACACCTCCCACGGGACCAATGTAACTCGTAGGTAGTACTCACGCAGTCACGGGTCTCCCGGTTTGAGAATACAACAGTCATTTGTATAGTTTTAGACTTAGGTATAAAAACTTGGCGTTAGAGGGTTAAAACTCAAAACAGCCCCCGAATAGCCCCGTAGGTGGCACCAACGGCTCCCACGGGACCAATGTAACTCGTAGGAACTGACCGCGCAGCCGCAGAACTCCCGGTTTGAGAATACGTCGTTAATTTGCAAATTTTCTAGAATTAGGCATAAAAACAAGGCGTTAGAGGGTCAAAACTTTAAACAACCCCCGAACGGCCCCGTGGGTGGCACCAACACCTCCCACAGGACCAATCTAACTCATAGGAACTGACCAAGCATCCGCGACACTCACGGTTTTATAATACGATGGTAATTTGTATATTTCTAGACTGAGGCTTAAAAAGATGGAGTTTGTTGATGTAAAAAACTAGATCGCTCTAATTATTTAATCACAGATAAATAAATAAGACAAAGATTTTTAAAGTGGTTCGGCTAGGAATAAAGCCTACGTCCACTGTTATGTTATTGCTGAGTGTTTGTGGAATTCTTGATTACAAGTTCTCTCAAGAAATTCCGGTCCCCTTGAATGAGGATGATACAAGGTATTTATAGCCCTTAGGCTGTACATGAAAGGTCCGATACATTAAATGAAATACATATGAAAGGGTAATACGTTTAATGCAGCGTGTGCGTCAAGAATATAAACATTCAATGAACAGTTGAACAGTTATCCGTTTAATGATACCGCCGAGATGAAGCTCGGACCGCCTTAGTTGCTCGTCGTTCAGGAGTTCATCGGAGCGATGTAGTTCCTCGGGGTGTTGTAGTTCCTCGGGGTATCCTTGTTGCTCGGAGCGAACATGACTTGGTCGGGGGAAATAAACTTTCCTCGTTGTTATTGTGCCATGTAGATTGACACGTGTCTTCTTATTATTGGTCCACGCCAGTAGATTAAATTTGGTATCAACAGAAGCCCCCAATGCTTCATGCTTGATGGGTTACTTGAAAGGATGGAGTATTTATTCTGCAATGTTGCTCGGTGCTCGTGAAATTCTTGATCTACCTTCTTGATTTGTTCAACACAAAGTTCATTATCTTCTGGACGAAGTATGATGCAGGCTGATCGATGGTTGCTAATCTTTCTTTAGAGGAACTCCGTGTGCTATGTATCACCCCTGGGAATTTGGATGTAGCCATGCCATAGTATGCAGCTTGTAGCTTGTCATAATCTTCAAGTATGTTGATCGGTTTGCTAGCTGACCAACTGCCTCTTGTGCCGAGCAACTGAATGCTAACTTTACGTGCTTGATTTTTCTGATTTATGATCCTCTGAATACTTTGTCGAGTAACATACTAGCTTTTGAACCCAACTCTTCAATCTGATTAGTACCAGGCTAGTGGTGGACTTCGAAACATTTTCTCATAAATTCTTCTTCATTATTGGTCGAGACAGTATTAGCAAAGATCTCAGTGCTATAAATGCTGATTTTGACTTCTACCTCTGCTCGAGGACGAACAAGAGGTTCTCGGGGACTAACAAGTGATTCTCAAGGACGAGCAAGTGCTTCTCGGGAATGAGCTAATGCTTCTCGGATAGATCATCTGTGATGAATATCAGAATGTTGAAAGATCTTAACTTCATACACTCCCCTTATGCTTTGGATGATCCTCCTATTGGTGAGGAACCTGTTTTAAAAGTAGAACGAGAAGAAACCAATAGAATAGGAATCTCAATGTAATAGTTAGTATACATCTTCATTCTCAATGTATTTTGTTTTTTGAATTTAACGAAAGACTTTCATTTTTATTCGCAATCTTAATTGCTATTGTCTTGTAAAATACTTTACATGTGTGCATATGTATAACAATATTGTGTTGTTCATCGAACAACTTAAAAATTTACAAGTATCAAGGTTGATCAATCACTTAATAATAATAAAGTAATGAATATAAATTGTTCAAACTGTTTCCAACCAACCAAGGTGGATAAATAATGTTTGTCGACCAACTACAATTGATGAGTTTTTATCCCCGACCAGCTATACTTGGTTCAATTTCGAATATAAAAATGCGTCCGACCAACTAAGATCAATAATTTGTCCTCGTCGACCAACTACAGTTATTGGGTCTTTATCCCCGACCAACTATACTTGGTGTATTTTTGAATATTTTGTTCTTCAAAGAACTTTTTGTAATAATATTACCTCCCGACCAATCATAAGTTGTAATATGAGAGTATATTTTTATCTTACCAACCATAATTGATCATGCTGGTGTACACCTTTTAACCAAAGGAATATTTTTTGGCTCCTTAGAGCTTTTGGCTACTTATAGCTGTCCTCCTAACCAAAGGAGGTTGGCTCCTTAGAGCACTTTTTGGCTCCTTAGAGCTGTCCTCCTAACCAAAGGAGGTTGGCTCCTTAGAGCACTTTTGGCTACTTATAGCACTTTTTGGCTCCTTAGAGCACTTTTTGGCTCCTTAGAGCTGTCCTCCTAACCAAAGGAGGTTGGCTCCTTAGAGCACTTTTGGCTACTTATAGCACTTTTTGGCTCCTTAGAGCACTTTTTGGCTCCTTAGAGCTGTCCTCCTAACCAAAGGAGGTTGGCTCCTTAGAGCACTTTTGGCTACTTATAGCACTTTTTGGCTCCTTAGAGCACTTTTTGGCTCCTTAGAGCTGTCCTCCTAACCAAAGGAGGTTGGCTCCTTAGAGCACTTTTGGCTACTTATAGCACTTTTTTTGTGTAGTGTATTACACTAGTATTCCCGAAAAACTTTCAACCAGAAAGAAAATGGCGAAACATCCTTGCTTTATTCATAATGAAAGAAATGCTTTACATTTGACATTACTGATAATACTTGCGTAGGTGTTCAGCATTCCACGCATTCTTAAATTCTTCTCCCTCTAGAGTTGCTATTTTGTAAGTTCCTGGACGAACAACTTCTGTAACCCGGTAAGGTCCATGCCAGTTTGCTTCTAATTTATTGTGCTTCTGAATGACTTTCTTCAGTACATAATCTCCTTCTTTTAGATCGCATTTCTTCACCCTTTTGTTGTAAAACGAAGCTGTTCGTTGTTGATAAGCGGCATTCCTAATAGTTGCCTCTTCTCTAACCTCCTCGAGCATATTCAAATCCAATCTTCTCATCAAATCACTGATCGGAGAGTTGAAATTCAACACCCTGTGTGTCGGTAGGCCCAACTCGGCAGGTATTACAGCCTCACTTCCAAATGCCAGCATGTATGGTGATTCTCCAGTTGCTGCTCGGGGAGTTGTTCGGTAAGCCCATAGTACGGATTGGAGCTCATTAATCCAATTTGATTTAGCTTCACTTAACCGCTTCTTCAAACCATTTGGTAATGTTCTGTTTGTCACTTCAGTCTGTCCATTGCTCTGGGGATGGCCTGGTGCTGAATGATACTTCAAAATGTTTGACTGATGACAATAAGCAGCAAATTCTTCATTATCGAATTGTGTTCCATGGTCTGTAATGAAAGCATGGGGGAGACCATATCGACAAATGATGTTTTTCCAAATAAACTGATATACTTTCTCGTACGTCATATCAATTAGTGGTTCAGCTTCCACCCACTTAGTAAAATAATATACTGCCACGACGAGATACTTGAACCTTCCTCGGGTCGTCGGCAGTGGTCCAACCAGATCAACCCCCCACATGGCAAAAGGCCAAGGTGAAGTTATGGGTGTCAACAATGCTTGTGGAGTTCTTCGGATGAAGGAAAAACGTTGGCACTTGTCACACTTCTTAGCATAGGCTATACAATCAGCCCTCATCGTCGGCCAGTAATATCCCTGTGTCATTACCCTTTGCAAAAGTGTCCGACCTGCTACATGAGCTCCACAAGATCCTTCATGAATTTCTTCAATCAATTCTTTGACTTCTGATGGATGCACACATCTCTGCAAGCCTGCCATAATTCCTCGTCTATAGAAAACACCATTAGTTAACACATACCGAGCAACTTTATACTTCAATTTCTTGGCAGCTAGTTTGTCCTCCGGTAATTCTCCTTCTTCAATGTATGCCCTGATAGGATCCATCCAAGATGGTCCTAAATCAAAGGTTATTATATTTACCATCAGGTCTTCTTCTATGCTCCGACTTTCTAATGCTTCAATTGGTATCGTTCTTCGCAGCTCGGTACGAGTAGCTGATGCTAATTGGGCCAAGGCGTATGCTCTCACATTCTCCATTCTTGATATTCTTACCAGTTTGAACAACAACAAACTCTGATACCAACTCCATCACCTTTTCTTGATACTTGATCATCAATTCTCCTTCGGCTCATTATTTTCCCAACATTTGGTTTACGATCAATTGAGAATTACTGAAGACAATAACCTGCTGTGCCTCCATAGTATTTGACAAATTAAGACCTTCAATCATCGCCTCATACTCAACCTCATTATTAGAAGCTTTGAATTAGAAACGTAGGGCGTATTCCCTGTCGACCTCATCTGGGCTGTTCAAAACGATCCCTGCCCCACAGCCTGTAGTGAAAGATGATCCATCTACATATAGCCTCAATATAGGCAACTTGTCTTCTAATTTTTGGTCTGAAAGAGTTCCTCGGTGGAATACTTTTCGCTTTCTTTCATCATGTCCTGATACTTCTGAATACACCTCTTGAACTTCAATATACCTCCTGAACTTCAATATTCCTCCTGAACTTCAATATACCTCCTGAACTTCAATATTCTTCCTGAACTTCAATATTCCTCCTGAACTTCAATATAGCTCCTGAACTTCAATATTCCTCCTGAACTTCAATATTCCTCCTGAGAAAGTGATTAGTCGGGGTTGAATTTGATGCTCGACTGCATGATGATATAAGAATGTGCCACCAAATGAACAAATATATCTGTAATAGAAGCCCCCAACTGTGGAATGTGAACTTTGAATGAGATTTATCGACCAATACCAACCGGAGTTGGATTTTGTCTACCAACCGGAGTTGGATTTTATCTACCAATCGGAGTTGGTGGTAATTGATAATAAATGATGAAGACTTCCTCGGAGTTGACCAACAGATTGTTGGGAATAAGATAATATAAATGCTGGAGACCTCCTCGGCGCTGACCAACAGATTTGTTGGGAATAAGATAATATAAATGCTAGAGACCTCCTCAGCGCTGACCAACAGATTTGTTGGGAATAAGATAATATAAATGCAGGATACCTCCTCGGCGATGACCAACAGATTGTTGGGAATAAGATATAATAATAATGCAGGATACCTCCTCGGCGATGACCAACAGATTGTTGGGAATAAGATATAATAAATGCTGGAGACATCCTTGGAGCTGAATAAGATATAATAAATATTTGTCGAGCTCCATGCTGAAATGAGAATAGAATATGCATCCAAATAGATATAAAGAATAATTTAAAATAATAAAGTGCCTCTCCGATCAGTCGAGGTAGAATCATATAATGCCGAACAAGAATAAGATCTTTCAGAACATAAGAGTATGGCCGAGAACGTTGCCAGGCCTGAATATAAATAAGAATTACCCCGACCAACTATCCGTTGGGGGTGAAATATAATAAATGTTATAGTTCTCCTCAGAGCTGAATATGATAATAAGTATCTCGCCGTGCTCCATATTGAGATGAATATAGAATATGAATCCCAATGGATATATAGAATCATTTGTGCTGGAGCAGATATCATAGCAATAATAAAATCAATAGTTCCTCCCTGAGGTGAAATTTCATACTGCCGAGCTATGATAATATTTTTCAGAAGAGTAAGAATATGGCTGAGAACTTTGTTGGGCCTGCATATAAATAAGAATTACCCCGACCAACTATCCGTTGGGGGTGAAATATAATAACTGTTGTAGCTTTTCCTCGGAGCCGAATATATATAGAGAGAAGAAATTTTTCGAGCTCCATGTTGAGATAAATATAAATATGAATCCGAACGGATATAGAATAATTTGTGCTTCAGCATTCTTCGGCATTGAATCTTGTGCCTGTAAAAATTAATAATTTGCTCTACCATATGTGTAGGCTGAAGTGATTAGTCATGAGAATAATTTACTCATCCAATCAATATATGATATGTATCAGCATAAAAATTTCAAAATATGAAATAATATGTTTTATGCCAAATGTGTGTGAGATGGACAAATTATTATCAAATATGCATCATAAATAAGACGTAAAGTTTTTGATGACCAAAATATCTCGAATCTTGAGATCAAAAAATAACATTCAATGTAAAATTTAAGCCTTAAGAATGTTAATTAAATGAATAAATATATAACCCACTAGATCGTGTGATTTCGTCAAAGAAACCTTGTGATGTGATGAATGAGGGGCCAAAATATCAAATTTGTTCCCAGTCTTGATATGGTCATGATTATTTTACTGATCCTCTTTTACAAGAGGTGAGTAATGATTTTTCAGGTGAGAGAAAATTATTTTTTATATTGACCCCTTTCTATTCCCAATTTGGAGAGATAAAAATATGATGAATGATCGAAATTATTACCAAATTTATATCAAAAATCAATCAATTTGATTTTATTGACATAGATGGAAAATGAACCAAATTAAGTATATAGTTCATAAAAGTGAATGCAAAGAGACTCAAACTTGAAGAGATAGAGAATATATATGGGTCATGATTTTCATGAGAAGACTTTTCATTGTCTTTAACCTTTTCCCATTCTTTTATTAAAAATATGACGGGAATTTGAATAGACATCAAATATCTTACAAAATTTATTTCAAAATCAACAATGAAAATGATCAAATCTTATCATCGTCGTATATATTGGCATATGTAATCATTTAAAATATTTATTCCATGATATAAAATTAAAACTTGAGAATCAAGCAAAGAATTATGATTTATGAAATCTACTATTTTTCAGATTTCTAAATAAGAATTAATCTAACAGTTATGATTTAAAAATCATGATATGCAACATTTTGCAGATAAAAATTGGACAATTAATTTATGTATATAAACATAAAAATCACGATTCAATCAAAAGATGTATGTATAATTGATTATACGTAAAGAAAATAAAAACTTAGCTTTTGGTGGAGAACAACGCTTGTAACACGTTCCCACAGACGGCGCCAACCTGTTGATGTAAAAAACTAGATCGCTCTAATTATTTAATCACAGATAAATAAATAAGACAAAGATTTTTAAAGTGGTTCGGCTAGGAATAAAGCCTACGTCCACTGTTATGTTATTGCTGAGTGTTTGTGGAATTCTTGATTACAAGTTCTCTCAAGAAATTCCGGTCCCCTTGAATGAGGATGATACAAGGTATTTATAGCCCTTAGGCTGTACATGAAAGGTCCGATACATTAAATGAAATACATATGAAAGGGTAATACGTTTAATGCAGCGTGTGCATCAAGAATATAAACATTCAATGAACAGTTGAACAGTTGTCCGTTTAATGATACGACCGAGATGCAGCTCGGACCGCCTTAGTTGCTCGTCGTTCAGGAGTTCATCGGAGCGCTGTAGTTCCTCGGGGTGTTGTAGTTCCTCGGGGTATCCTTGTTGCTCGGAGCGAACATGACTTGGTCGGGGGAAATAAACTTTCCTCATTGTTATTGTGCCATGTAGATTGACACGTGTCTTCTTATTATTGGTCCACGTCAGTAGATTAAATTTGGTATCAACAGAGTTAGAGGGTGAAAACTCAAAATAACCCCCGAACGGCCTCGTGGGTGGCAGCAACACCTCCCTCGACACCAATGTAACTCGTAGGAACTGACCAAGCAGTCGCGGTACTCCCGGTTTGAGAATACGATGATAATTTTCATATTTCTAGACTTAGGCATAAAAACATGGCATTAGAGGGTGAAAACTCGAAACAGCCCCCGAACGGCCCCGTGGGTGGCACCAACACCTCTCACGGCACCAATGTAACTCGTAGGAACTGACCCCACAGTTGCGGGTCTGTCGGTTTCAGAATACGATGATAATTTGTATATTTATAGGCTTAGGCTTAAAAACATGGTGTTAGAGGATGAAAACTCGAAACAGCCCCCGAACGGCCCCGTGGGTTGCACCAACACCTCCCACGGGACCAATGTAAGTCGTAGGAACTAACTGCGCAGCAGCGGGACTCCCGATTTAAGTTTACGATAATAATTTGCATATTTCTAAACTTAAGCAAAACATGGCGTTAGAGGGTGAAAACTCGAAACACTCCTCGAACGTCCCCGTGGGTGGCAACAACACCTCCCACGGGACCAATGTAACTCGTAAGAACTACCCGCGCAGTCGCAGGTCTCCCGATTTGAGAATACGAAGGTAATTTGCATATATCTGGACTTAGGCATAAAATAATGGGGTTAGAGGGTGAAAACCCGAAACAACCCCCGAACAGCCCCGTGGGTGGCACCAACACCACCCACAGGACCAATGTAACTCGTAGGAACTGACCCCGCAGTCGCTGGTCTTCCGATTTGAGAATACGACGATAATTTGCATATTTCTAGACTTAGGCATAAAAATATGGCGTTAGAGGGGGAAACCAGAAACAACCCCCGAACGGCCCCGTGGGTGGCACCAACACCTCCCACGTAACTCGTAGGAACTGACCTCGCAATCGCGTGGCTCCCGATTTAAAAATACGATGATAATTTGCATATTTCTATACTTAAGCTTAAAATCATGGCGTTAGAGGGTGAAAACTCGAAACATCCCCCGAACGACCTCATGGGTGGCACCAACACCTCCCACGAGACCAATGTAACTCGTAGGAATGACCCCACAATCGCGGGTCTCCCGATTTGAGAATACGAAGGTAATTTGCATATATCTAGACTTAGGCATAAAATAATGGCGTTAGAGGGTGAAAACCCGAAAAAAAACCCGAACAGCCCCGTGGGTGGCACCAACACCTCCCACAGGACCAATGTAACTCGTAGGAACTGACCCCGCAGTCGCTGGTCTTCCGATTTGAGAATACGACGATAATTTGCATATTTCTATACTTAGGCATAAAAACATGGCGTTAGAGGGTGAAAACTCGAAACATCCCCCGAACGACCTCATGGGTGGCACCAACACCTCCCACGGGACCAATATAACTCGTAGGAACTGATCGCGCTACCGTGACACTCCCGGTTTGATAATACGATGGTAATGTGAATATGTATAGACTTAGACTTAAAAACATGAAATTAGAGGGTGAAAACCCGAAACAACCCCCGAACGGCCCGGTGGGTGGCACCAACACCTTCCATGGCACCAATGTAACTCCTAGTAACTCAGCACGTAGCCGCAAAACTCCCGGTTAGAGAGTATGACGGTAATTTGCAGATATCTAGACTTAGGCATAAAAATATGGCGTTAGAGGGTGAAAACTCGAAACAGCCCCCGAACAGCCCCGTAGGTGGCACCAACACCTCCCACGGCACCAATGTAACTCGTAGGAACTGACCACGCAGCCACGGTACTCCCAGTTTGAGAATACGATGATAATTTTCATATTATTAGACTTAAGCAAAACATGGCATTAGAGGGTGAAAACTCGAAACTGCCCCCGAACGGCCCCGTGGGTGGCACCAACAACTCCCACTGCACTAATGCAACTCGTAGGTACTGACCCTGCAGTCGCATTTTCCAGATTGGAGAATACGACGATAATTTGCATATTTCTAAACTTAGGCATAAAAACATGGCGTTAGAGGGTGAAAACTCGAAACAGCCCCCGAACGGCATCGTGGGTGGCACCAACACCTCCCACGGAATGAATGTAACTCGTAGGAACTAACCGCGCAACCGTGACACTCCCGATTTGAGAATACGATGGTAATGTGAATATTTCTAGACTTAGGCTTAAAAACATGGCGTTAGAGGGTGAAAACTCGAAACAACCCCCGAATAGCCCCGTGGGTGGCACCAACAC
This sequence comes from Sambucus nigra, assembly GCA_949130495.1. NCBI lineage: Eukaryota > Viridiplantae > Streptophyta > Magnoliopsida > Dipsacales > Adoxaceae > Sambucus > Sambucus nigra. Next base: position 564,809,340 of record OX422214.1, on the reverse strand, counting down.
ATCCCACGACACCAATGTAACTCCTAGGAACTCACCACACTGCCACGGAACTCCCGGTTAGAGAGTACGATGGTAATTAGCAGATATCTAGAGTTAGGCATAAAAACATGACGTTAGAGGGTGAAAACTAGAAACAGCCCCCGAACGGTCCCGTAGGTGGCACCAATACCTCCCACGGCACCAATGTAACTCGTAGGAACTGACCACGCAGCCACGGTACTCCTGGTTTGAGAATACAACGATAATTTATATATTATTAGACTTAAGCAAAACATGGCGTTAGAGGGAGAAAACTCGAAACAGCCCCCGAACGTCCCCTTGGGTGGCACCAACACCTCCCACGGGACCAATGCAACTTGTAGGTACTACCCGCGCAGTCGCGGATCTCCCGGTTTGAGAATACAACAGTAATTTGTATATATATAGACTTAGGCATAAAAACATGGCGTTAGAGGGTTAAAACTCGAAATAGCCCCCGAACGGCCCTGTAGGTGGCACCAACACCTCCCACGGGACCAATGTAACTCGTAGGAACTCACCGCGTAGCCGCAGAACTCCCGGTTTGAGAATACGATGTTAATTTGCAAATTTCTAGAATTAGGCATTAAAACAAGGCGTTAGAGGGTCAAAACTTTAAACAACCCCCGAACGGCCCCGTAGGTGGCACCAAAACCTCCCATAGGACCAATCTAACTCATAGGAACTGACCGCGCATCCGCGACACTCCCGGTTTGAGAATACGATGATAATTTGCATATATCTAGACTTAGGCATAAAAACATGGTGTTAGAGGGTGAAAACTTGAAAAAATAACCGAACAGCCCCGTGGGTGGCACCAACACCTCCCACGGCACCAATGTAACTCGTAGGAATGACCCTACAATCGCGGGTCTCTCGGTTTGAGAATACGATGATAATTTGAATATTTATAGACTTAAGCTTAAAAACATGGTGTTAGAGGATGGAAACTCGAAACAACCCCGAACAGTCCCGTGGGTGGAACCAACACCTCCCACAAGACCAATGTAACTCGTAGGAACTGACCGCGCAACCGCAGGACTCCCGATTTGAGAATACGACGATAATTTGCATATTTCTAAACTTTCGCATAAAAATATGGCGTTAGAGGCTGAAAACTCAAAACAACCCCCGAACGTCCCCGTGGGTGGCAACAACACCTCCCACGGGACCAATGTAACTCGTAGGAACTGACCGCGCAGCCGCGACCCTCTAGTTTTGAGAATACACCGATAATTTGCATATTTCTAGACTTAGGCATAAAAACATGGCGTTCGAGGGTGAAAACTCGAAACAGCCCACGAACGGCCTCGTGGGTGGCACGAACACCTCCCACGGGACGAAAGTAACTCGTAGGAACTGATCGCGCAACCGTGACACTCCCGGTTTAAGAATACGACGGTATTATGAATATTTCTAGACTTAGGCTTAAAAACATGGCATTAGAGGGTGAAAACTCGAAACAACCCCCGAACGGGCCCGTGGGTGGCACCAACACATCTCACGGCACCAATGTAACTCCTAGGAACTCACCACGCAGCCGCGGTACTCCCGATTAGAGAGTACGACGGTAATTTTCAGATATCTAGACTTAGGCATAAAAACGTGGCGTTAGAGGGTGAAAACTAGAAACAGCTCCCGAACGGCCCCGTAGGTGGCACCAACACCTCCCAAGGCACCAATGTAACTCGTAGGAACTGACCACGCATCCACGGTCCTCCCGATTTGAGAATACGACAATAATTTTCATATTATTAGACTTAAGCAAAACATGATGTTAGAGGGAAAAAAACTCGAAACAGCCATGAACGTCCCATTGGGTGGCACCAACACCTCCCACGGGACCAATGTAACTCGTAGGTACTACCCGCGCAGTCGCGGGTCTCCCAGTTTGAGAATACAACAGTAATTTGTATATTTCTAGACTTAGGTATAAAAACATGGCGTTAGAGGGTTAAAACCCGAAACATCGCACGAACGGCCCCGTAGGTGGCACCAACACCTCCCACGGGACCAATGTAACTCGTAGGAACTGACCGTGCAGCCACAGAACTCCAAGCTTGAGAATACGACATTAATTTGTAAATTTTCTAGAATTAGGCATAAGAACAAGGCGTTAGAGGGTCAAAACTTTAAACAACCACCGAACAGCCCCGTAGGTGGCACCAACACCTCCCAAAGGACCAATATAACTCATAGGAACTGACCACGCATCCGCGACACTCCTGGTTTGAGAATACGATGGTAATTTGCATATTTCTAGACTGAGGCTTAAAAACATGGCGTTAGAGAGTGAAAACTCAAAACAACCCCCGAACGGCCTCGTGGGTGGCAGTAACACCTCCCTCGGCACCAATGTAACTCGTAGGAGTTGACCAAGCAGTCGCGGTACTCCCGGTTTGAGAAGACGATGGTAATTTGTATATTTCTAGACTTAGGCATAGAAACATGGCGTTAGAGGGTGAAAACTTGAAACAACCCCCGAACGGCCCCATGGGTGGCACCAACACCTCTCACGGCACCAATGTAACTCGTAGGAACTGACCCCACAGTCGCGGGTCTCTCGATTTGAGAATACGATGATAATTTGTATATTTCTAGACTTAGGCTTAAAAACATGGTGTTAGAGGGTGAAAACTCGAAACATCCCCCGAACGGCCCCTTCGGTTGCACCAACACCTCCCACGGGACCAATGTAACTCGTAGGAACTAACTGCACAGCCGCGGTACTCCCAGTTTAAGAATACGATAATAATTTTCATATTTCTAGACTTAAGCAAAACATGGCTATAGAGGGTGAAAACTTGAAACACCCCTCGAACGTCCCTGTGGGTGGCAACAACACCTCCCACGGGACCAATGTAACTCGTAGGAACTACCCGCGCAGTCACGGGTCTCCCGATTTGAGAATACGAAGGTAATTTGCATATATCTAGACTTAGGCATAAATTAATGGCGTTAGAGGGTGAAAACCCGAAACAGCCCCTAACAGCCCCGTGGGTGGCACCAACACCTCCCACAGGACCAATGTAACTCGTAGGAACTGACCCCGCAGTCGCTGGTCTTCCGATTTGAGAATACGATGGTAATTTGCATATTTCTAGACTTAGGCATAAAAACATGGTGTTAGAGGGGGAAAACCCGAAACAACCCACCAACGGCCCCGTGGGTGGCACCAACACCTCCCATGTAACTCGTAGGAACTGACCCCGCAGTCGCGGATCTCCCGATTTAAGAATACGATGATAATTTACATATTTCTATTCTTAAGCTTAAAAACATGGCGTTAGAGGGTGAAAACTCGAAACAGCCCCCGAACGGCGTAATGGGTGGCACCCACACCTCCCACGGGACCAATGTAACTCGTAGGAACTGATCGCGCTACCGTGACACTCCCGTTTGAGAATACGATGGTAATGTGAATATATCTAGACTTAGACTTCAAAAAATAAAATTAGAGGGTGAAAACTCGAAACAACCCCCGAAGGGTCCGGTGGGTGGCACTAATACCTCCCACGGCACCAATGTAACTCCTAGGAACTAACCACGCAGCCGCGAAACTCCCGGTTAGAGAGTACAACCGTAATTTGCAGATATCTAGACTTAGGCATAAAAACATGGCGTTAGAGGGCGAAAACTCGAAACAGCCCCCGAACGGCCCCATAGGTGGCACCAACACCTCCCACGGCACCAATGTAACTCGTAGGAACTGACCACGCAGCCACGGTACTCCCGGTTTGAGAATACGACGATAATTTGCATATTATTAGACTTAAGCAAAACATGGCGTTAAAGGGTGAAAACTCGAAACAGCCCCTGAACGTCCCCTTGGGTGGCACCAACACCTCCCACGGGACCAATGTAACTAGTAGGTACTACCCGCGCAGTCGCGGGTCTCCCGATTTGAGAATACAATAGTAATTTATATATTTCTATACTTAGGTATAAAAACATGGCGTTAGAGGGTTAAAACCCGAAACAGCCCCCGAACGACCCCGTAGGTGGCACCAACACCTCCCACGGGACCAATGTAACTCGTAGGAACTGACCGCGCAGCCGCAGAACTCCCGGTTTGAGAATACGACGTTAATTTGCAAATTTTCTAAAATTAGGCATAAAAACAAGGCGTTAGAGGGTCAAAACTTTAAACAACCCCCGAACGGCCCCGTGTGTGGCACCAACACCTCCCACATGACCCATCTAACTCATAGGAACTGACCACCCATCCGCGACATTCCCGATTTGAGAATACGATGGTAATTTACATATTTCTAGACTGAGGCTTAAAAACATGGCGTTAGAGGGTGAAAACTCAAAACAACCCCCGAACGGCCTCGTGGGTGGCAGCAACACCTCCCTCGGCACCAATGTAACTCGTAGGAACTGACAAAGCAGTCGCGGTACTCCCGGTTTGAGAATATGACGATAATTTGCATATTTTTAGACTTAGGCATAAAAACATGGCGTTAGAGGGTGAAAACTCGAAACAACCCCCGAACGGCCCCGTGGGTGGCACCAACACCTCTCACGGCACCAATGTAACTCGTAGGAACTGAACCCACAGTCGCGGGTCTCTCGGTTTGAGAATACGATGATAATTTGTATGTTTCTAGACTTAGGCTTAAAAACATGGTGTTAGAGGGTGAAAACTCAAAACAGCCCCCGAACGGCCCCGTGGGTTGCACCAACACCTCCCACGGCACCAATATAAGTCGTAGGAACTAACTGCGCAGCCGCGGTACTCCCGGTTTAAGAATACAATAATAATTTGCATATTTTTAGACTTAAGCAAAACATGGCGTTAGAGGGTGAAAACTCGAAACACCCCTCGAACGTCCTCGTTGGTGGCAACAATAACTCCCACGGGACCAATGTAAGTCGTAGGAACTACCCGCGCAGTCGCGGGTCTCCCGGATTGAGAATACGAAGGTAATTTGCATATATCTAGACTTAGGCATAAAATAATGGCGTTAGAGGGTGAAAACCTGAAACAACCCCCGAACAGCCCCGTGGGTGGCACCAACACCTCCCACAGGACCAATGTAACTCGTAGGAACTGACCCCGCAGTCGCTGGTCTTCCGATTTGAGAATACGATGGTAATTTGCATATTTCTAGACTTAGGCATAAAAACATGGCGTTAGAGGGGGAAAACCTGAAGAAACCCCCGAACGGCCCCGTGGGTGGCACCAACACCTCCCACGTAACTTGTAGGAGCTGACCCCGCAGTCGCGGATCTCCCGATTTAAGAATACGATGATAATTTGCATATTTCTATAATTAAGCTTAAAAACAGGGCATTAGAGGGTGAAAACTCGAAACAGCCCCCGAACGGCCTCATGGGTGGCACCAACACCTCCCACGGGACCAATGTAACTCGTAGGAATTGACTGCGCTACCGTGACACTCCCGGTTTGAGAATACGATGGTAATGTGAATATTTCTAGACGTAGACTTAAAAACATGGGGTTAGAGGGTAAAAACTCGAAACAACCCCTCCCACGGCACCAATGTAACTCCTAGGAACTCACCACGCAGCCGCGGAACTACCGGTTAGAGAGTATGACGTTAATTTGCAGATATCTAGACTTAGGCATAAAAACATGGCGTTATAGGGTGAAAACTCGAAACAGCCCCGTAGGTAGCACCAACACCTCCCACGGCACCAATGTAACTCGTAGGAACTGACCACGCAGTCACGATACTCCCGGTTTGAGAATACGATGATAATTTGCATATTATTAGACTTAAGCAAAACATGGCATTAGAGGGTGAAAACTCGAAACAACCTTCGAACGGCCCCGTGGGTAGCACCAACAACTCCACGTCACCAATGCAACTCGTAGGTACTGACCCTGCATTCGCGTTCTCCAGATTTGAGAATACGATGATAATTTGCATATTTTTAGACTTAGGCTTAAAAACATGGCGTTAGTGGGTGAAAACTTGAAACAACTCCCGAACGGCCCCGTAGGTGGCACAAACACGTCCCACGGCACCAATGTAACTCATAGGAATTGACCACGCCGCCGCGGTACTCTCGGTTTGAGAATACGATGGTAATTTGCATATTTCTAGACTTAGGCATACAAACATGGCGTTAGAGGATGAAAATCAAAAACAGCCCCCGAACGGCCCCGTGGGTGGCACTAACACTTCCCACGGGACCAATGCAACTCGTAGGAACTGACCGCACAGCCGCGACACTCCCTGTTTGAGATTACGATGATAATTTGCATATCTCTAGACTTAGGCATAAAAACATGGCGTTAGAGGGTGAAAGCTCGAGAAACGACCCCCGAACGACCCCGTGGGTTGCACAAACACCTCCCACAGGACTAATGTAAGTCGTAGGAACTAACTGCACAGCCGCGATACTCCCGGTTTAAGAATACGATGATAATTTGCATATTTCTAGACTTAAGCAAAACATGGCGTTAGATGGTGAAAACTCGAAACACCCCTCGAACGTCCCCGTGGGTGGCAACAACACCTCCCAGGGGACAAATGTAACTCGTAGGAACTACCCGCGCAGTCGCGGGTCTCCCGATTTGACAATACGAATGTAATTTGCATATTTCTAGACTTAGGCATAAAATCATGGCGTTAGAGGGTGAAAACCCGAAACAACCCCCGAACGGCACCGTGGGTGGCACCAACACCTCCCACAGGACCAATGTAACTCGTAGTAACTGACCCCGTAGTTGCGGGTCTTCCGATTTTAGAAGACGACGGTAATTTGCATATTTCTAGACTTAGGCATAAAAACATGGCGTTAGAGGGTGAAAATCCGAAACAACCCCCGAACGGCCCCGTGGGTGGCACAAACACCTCCCACGTAACTCGTAGGAAGTGACCCCGCAGTTGCGGGTCTCCCGATTTAAGAATACGATGATAATTTGCATATTTCTATACTTAAGCTTAAAAACATGGAGTTAGAGTGTGAAAACTCAAAATAGCCCCCGAACGGCCCCGTGGGTGGCACCAACACCTCCCGCGGCACCAATGTAACTCGTACGAACTGGCCACGCAGCCGCGGTACTCCCGGTTTGAAAATACGACTATAATTTGCATATTTATAGACTTAGGCAAACAACATGGCGTTAGAAGGTGAAAACTCGAAACAGCCCCGAACGTCCCCGTGGGTGGCACCAACACCTCCCACGGCACCAATATAACTCGTAAAAACTAACCGCGCAGCCGCAAGACTCCCGATTTGAGAATACGACGGTAATTTGCAAATTTCTAGACTTAGACATAAAAACATGGCGATATAGGGTGAAAAATTGAAATAACCCCCGAACGGCCCCTTGGGTGGCACCAACGCCTCTCACGGGACCAATGTAACTCGTAGGAACTGGCCGCCCAACCGCAACACTCCCGGTTTGATAATACAACGGTAATTTACATATTTCTAGACTTAGGCTATAAAACATGGTGTTAGAGGGTGAATACTCGAAACAACCCCCGAACGGCCCCGTGGGTGGCACCAACAACTCCCACAGCACCAATGTAACTCGTAGGAACTGACCCCATAATCGCGGGTCTCTCGGTTTGAGAATATGACGATAATTTTCATATTTCTATACTTAGCCTTAAAAACATGGTGTTAGAGGGTGGAAACTCGAAACAACCCCCGAACGGTCCCATGGGTGGCACCAACACCTCCCACAAGACCAATGTAACTCGTAGGAAACTGACCGCGCGGACGTGGGACTCCTGGCTTTAGAATACGATGATAATTTTCATATTTCTAGACTTTCGCGTAAAAACATGGCGTTAGAGGGTGAAAACTCAAAACAGCCCCCGAACGGCCCCGTGGGTGGCACCAACACCTCCCACGGGACCAATGTGACTCGAAGAAACTCACCACGAGGCCGCGACACTCCGGGTTTGAGAATACGATGATAATTTGTATATTTTTAGACTTAGGCATAAAAACATGGCGTTAAAGGGTGAAAACTGGAAACAACCCCCGAACGGCCTCGTAGGTGGCACCAACACCTCCCACGGGACAAATGTAACTCGTAGGAACTGACCCCACAATCACGGTCTGAGAATACAACGGTAATGTCAATATTTCTAGACTTAGGCCTAAAAACATGGCGTTAGAGGATGAAAACTCGAAACAACCACCGAACGGCCCCGTGGGTGGCACCAACACCTCCCATGGCAGCAATGTAACTCCTAGGAACTCACCACGCAACCGCGAAACTGCCGGTTAGAGAATACGACGGTAATTTGCATATATTTAGACTTAGGCATAAAAACATGGCGTTAGAGAGTGAAAACTCGAAACAGCCCCCAAACGGCCCCGTGGGTTGCACCAATACCTCCCACAACATAAATGTAACTCGTAGGAACTGACCACGCAGCCACGGTACTCCCGGATTGAGAATACGATGATAATTTTCATATTGCTAGACTTAAGCAAAAACATGGCGTTAGAGAGAGAAAACTCGAAACAGCCCTCGAACGTCCCCGTGGGTGGCACCAACACCTCCCGCTGGACGAATGTAACTCGTAGGAATTACCCGCGCAGTCGCGGGTCTCCCGGTTTGAGAATACGACGATAATTATTTATTTCTAGACATAGGCATAAAACATGGCGTTAGAGGGTGAAAACCCGAAACAGCCCCCGAACGGCCCCGTGGGTTGCACACACACCTCCCACGGTACCAATGTAACTCGTAGGAACTGACCACGCAGCCGCAGAACTCTCGGTTTGAGAATACGACATTAATTTGCAAATTTCTAGACTTAGGCATAAAAACATGGCGTTAGAAGGTCAAAACTTTAAACAACCCCCGAACGGCCTCGTGGGTGGCACCAACACCTCCCATAGGACCAATGTAACTCGTAGGAACTGACTGTGCAGCCGCAACACTCCCGATTTGAGAATACAATGGTAATTTGTATATTTCTAGACTTAGGCTTAAAAACATGGCGTTAGAGGGTAAAAACTCAAAACAACCCCCAAACGGCCCCGTTGTGGCACCAACACCTCCCACGGCACCAATGTAACTCATAGGAATTGACCCAACAGTCGTGGGTCTCCAAGTTTGAGAATACGACGATAAAATTTGCATATTTCAAGACTTAGGCTTAAAAACATGGTGTTAGAGGGTGAAAACTCGAAACAGCCCCCGAACGGTCCCATGGGTGGCACCAACACCTCGCAGAAGACCAATATAACTCACAGGAACTTATCGCGTAGCTGCGGGACTCCCGATTTAAGAATACGATGGTAATTTGCATATTTCTAGAGGGTAAAAACTCAAAACATGGCGTTAGAGGGTAAAAACTAAAAACAGTCCCCGAACGACCCCGTGAGTGGCACCAACACCTCCCACGGGACCAATGTAACTCGTAAGAACTGGCCGCGCAGCCGCGGCACTCTCAATTTGAGAATACGGCGATAATTTGTATATTTCTAGACTTAGGCAAAAAACATGGCGTTAGAGGGTGTAAACTCGAAACAACCCCTGAACGGCCTTGTGGGTGGCACCAACACCTCCCACGGGACCAATGTAACTTGTAGGAACTGACCACGCAGCCGTGACACTCCCGGTTTGAGAATACGATGGTAATGTTAATAATTCAAGACTTAGGTTTAAACACATGGCGTTTGAGGGTGAAAACTCGAAATAGCCCCCGAACGGCCCCGTGCGTGGCACCAACACCTCCCACGGCACCAACGTAACTCATAGGAACTGACCACGTAGCCGCGAAACTCTCGGTTTGAGAATACGATGGTAATTTGCGTATTTCTAAACTTAGGCATAAAAACATGGCGTTAGAGGATGAAAACCCGAAACATCCCCCGAACGTCCCCGTGGGTGGCACTAACACCTCCCGTGAGACCAATGTAACTCGTAGGAATTGACCGTACAACCGCGACACTCCCAGTTTGAGAATACGACGGTAATTTGCATATTTCTAGACTTAGACATAAAAACATGGCGTTAGAGGGTGAAAGCTCGAAACGACCCCCGAATGGCCCCGTGCGTTGCACCAACACCTACCCCGGGACCAATGTATGTCGTCGGAACTAACTGCGTAGCCGCGATACTACCGGTTTAAGAATACGATGATAATTTGCATATTTCTAGACTTAAGTAAAACATGGCATTAGAGGGTGAAAACTCGAAACACCCCTCGAACGTCCCCGTGAGTGGCAACAACACCTCCAAGGGGACCAATGTAACTCGTAGGAACTACCCGCGCAATCGCGGGTCTCCCGATTTGAGAATACGAAGGTAATTTGTATATTTCTAGACTTAGGCATAAAATCATGGCGTTAGAGGGTGAAAACTCAAACCAACCCCCGAACGGCCCCGTGGGTGGCACCAACTCCTCCCACGGGACCAATGTAACTCGTAGGAACTGACCCCGCAGTCGCGGATCTTCCGATTTGAGAATACGACGATAATTTTCATATTTCTAGACTTAGGCACGAAACATGGCGTTAGAGGGTGAAAACTCGAAACAACCCCCGAACGGCCCCGTGGGTGGCACAACACCTCCCAAGTAACTCGTAGGAACTGACCCCGCAGTCGCGGGTCTCCCGATTTAAGAATACGATGATAATTTGCATATTTCTAAACTTAAACTTAAAAACATGGCATTAGAGGGTGAAAACTCGAAACCGCCCCCGAACGGCCCCGTGGCTGCCACCAACACCTCCCAGGACACCAATGTATATCGTAGGAACTGACCACGCAATCGCTGTACTCTCGGTTTGAGAATACGATGGTAATTCGCATGTTCTAGACTTAGGCATAAAAACAAGGCGTTAGAGGGTGAAAACTCGAAACAACCCCCGAACGGCCCCGTGGGTGGCACCAACACCTCCCACGGGACCAATGTAACTCGTAGGAACTAACCGCGCAACCACAGGACTCCTGGTTTTAGAATACGATTGTAATTTGCAAATTTCTAGACTTAGACATAAAAATATGGCGTTAGAGGGTGAAAACTCAAAATAGCCCCCGAACGGCCCCGTGCGTGGCACCAACTCCTTCCACGGCACCAATGTAACTCGTAGGAACTGACCACGCAGCCGCGGTACTCCCGATTTGAGAATACGACTATAATTTGCATATTTCTAGACTTAGGCAAAAAAACATGGTGTTAGAGGGTGAAAACTCGAAACAGCCCCCGAGCGGACCCGTGGGTGGCACCAACACCTCCCACGGCACCAATGTAACTCGTAGGAACTAACCGCGCAGCCGCAGGACTCCCGGTTTGAGAATATGACGATAATTTTCAAATTTCTAGACTTAGACATAAAAACATGGCGTTAGAGGGTGAAAACTTGAAACAACGCCCGAACGGCCCCGTTGGTGGCACCAAAGCCTCTCACGGGACCAATGTAACTCGTAGGAACTGACCGCTCAGCCGCAACACTCCCGATTTGAGAATACAATGGTAATTTACATATTTTTAGACTTAGGCTTAAAAACATGGTGTTAGAGGGAGAAAAATTGAAAAAAACCCCGAACGGCCCCGTGGGTGGCACCAATAACTTTCACGGCACCAATGTAACTCGTAGAAACTGACCCCGCAATCCCGGGACTATCGGCTTGATAATACGATGATAATTTGCATATTTCTAGACTTAGTCTGAAAAACATGGTGTTAGAGGGTGGAAACTCAAAACAACCCCCGTACGATCCTGTGGGTGGCACCAACACCTCCCACAAGACCAACGTAACTCGTAGGAACCTAACCGCGTAGTCGCGGGACTCCCGATTTGAGAATACGACGATAATTTGCATATTTCTAGACTTTCGCATAAAAACATGGCGTTAGAGGGTGAAAAATCAAAATAGCCCCCTAACGGCCCCGTGGGTGGAACCAACACCTCCCACGGGACCAATGTAACTCGTAGGAACTGATTGCGTAGCCGCGAAACTCCAGGTTTGAGAATACGATGATAACTTGTATATTTCTAGGTTTAGGCATAAAAACATGGCGTTAGAGGGTGAAAACTCGAAACTACCCCCGAACGGCGTTGTAGGTGGCACCAACACCTCCCACCGGACCAATGTAACTCGTAGGAATTGACCGCGCAGCCGTGACACTCTCGGTTTGAGAATACGATGGTAATGTGCATAATTCAAGACTAGGGTTTAAAAACATGACGTTTGAGGGTGAAAACTCAAAACAACCCCCGAATGGCCTCGTGCGTGGCACCAACACCTCCCACGGCACCAATGTAACTCGTAGGAACTGACCACGTAACCGCGAAACACTCGGTTTGAGAATACGACGGTAATTTGCATATTTCTATACTCGAGCATAAAAACATGGCGTTAGAGGGTGAAAACTCAAAACAGCCCCCGAACGGCCCCGTGGGTGGCAACAACACCTCCCACGGGACCAATGTAACTCGTAGGAACTGACCGCGCAGCTGTAGTACTCATGGTTTGAGAATACGATGGTAATTTGCAAATTTCTAGACTTAGACATAAAAACAAGGCGTTAGAGAGTGAAAACTCGAAACAGCCCGTAACGGCCCCGTGCGTGGCACCAACACATCCCACGGCACCAATGTAACTCCTAGGAACTCACCACGCAGCCGCGGAACTCCCGGTTAGAGAGTACGATGGTAATTTGCAGATATCTAGACTTAGGCATAAAAACATGGCGTTAGAGGGTGAAAGCTAGAAACAGCCCCCGAACGGCCCCGTAGGTGTCACCAACACCTCCCACGGCACCAATGTAACTCGTAGGAACTGACCACGCAGCCGCGAAACTCTTGATTTGAGAATACGATGATAATTTGTATATTCTAGACTTAGGCATAAAAACTTGGCGTTAGAGTGTGAAAACTCAAAACAGCCCCCGAACGGCTCCGTGGGTGGCACCAACACCTCCCACGGCACTAATGTAACTCGTAGGAACTGGCTACGCAGCCGCGGTACTCCCGGTTTGATAATACGACTATAATTTGTATATTTCTAGGCTTAGGCAAAAAAACATGGCGTTAGAGGGTGAAAACTCGAAACAGCTCCCGAATGGCCCTGTGGGTATCACCAACACCTCCCACGGCACTAATGTAACTCGTAGGAACTGACCACGCAATCGCGGTACTCTCGGTTTAAGAATGCGATGGTAATTTGAATATTTCGAAACTCAAGCATAAAAACATGGCGTTAGAGGGTAAAAACTCAAAACAGCCCCCGAACGGCCCCGTGAGTGGAACCAACACCTCCCACGGCACCAATATAACTCGTAGGAACTGACCACGCGGCCGCGGTACTACCGGTTTGAGAATACGATGATACTTTGCATATTTCTGGACTTAAGCAAAACATGGTGTTATAGGGTGAAAACTCGAAACAACCCCCGAACGGCCCCGTGGGTGGCACTAACACCTCCCACGGGACCAATGTAACTCGTAGGAACTGACCGCACAGCCGTGGTCCTCCCGATTTGAGAATATGATGGTAATTTTCATGTGTCTAGACTTAGGCATAAAAACATGGAGTTAGAGGGTAAAAACCCGAAACACTCCCCGAACGGATCCGTCGGTGGCACCAACACCTCCCACGGGACCAATGTAATTCATAGGAACTGACCGCGCAGCCGCGGAACTCCCGGTTTGAGAATACGACGGTATTTTGCGTATATCTGTACTTAGACTTAAAAACATGGCGTTAAAGGGTGAAAACCCAAAACAGCCCATGAACGGTCCCGTGGGTGGTACCAACACCTCCCACGAGACCAATATAACACATAAGAACTGGCCGCGTAGCCGCGGACTCCCGATTTGAGAATACGACGATAATTTGCATATTTCTGGACTTAAGCAATACATGGCGTTAAACGGTAAAAACACCAAACAACCATCGAACGGCCCTGTGGGTGGAACTAACACCTCCCACGGGACCAATGTAACTCGTAGGAACTGATCGCGCAACCGCGACACTCCCGGTATGAGAATACGATGGTAATTTGCATATTTTTAGACTTAAGCAAAACATGGCGTTAGAGGGTGAAAACTCAAAACAACCCCCGAACATCCCCGTGGGTGGCACCAACGCCTCCCACGGGACCAATGTAACTCGTACGAACTGACCCCGCAATCGTGGGTCTCCCGATTTGAGAATACGACGATAATGTATATATTTCTGGACTTAGGCTTAAAACATGGCGTTAGAGGGTGAAAACTCGAAACAACACCCCCGAACGACCCCGTGGGTGCCACCAACACCTCCCATGGGACGAATGTACCTCGTAGGAACTGATCGCGCAGCCGCGGGACTGCCAGTTTGAGAATACGATGGTAATTTGCATATTTCTAGACTTAAGCATAAAAACATGGCGTTAGAGGGTGAAAACCCAAAATAGCCCCCGAACGGCCCCGTGGGTGGCACCAACACCTCCCACGGGACCCATATTACTCATAGGAACTGACCGCGCAGCTGCGGCACTCCCAGTTTGAGAATACGACGATAATTTGTATATTTCTAGACCTAAGGATAAAAACATGGCGTTAGAGGGAGAAAACTCGGAACAACCCCCGAACGGCCCCGTGGTTGGCCCCAACACCTCCCACGGGACCAATGTAACTCGTAGGAGCTGACCACGTAGTCGCGGGACTCCCGGTTTGAGAATACAATGGTAATTTGCTTATATCTAGACTTAGGCATAAAAACATGGCGTTTGAAGGTGAAAACCCAAAACATCCCCCGAATGGCCCCGTGGGTGGTACCAATACCTCCCACGAGACGAATGTAACTCGTAAGAACTGACCCTACAGTCACGGGTCTCCCAGTTTGAGAATATGATGATAGTTTGCATATTTCTAGACTTAGGCTTAAAAACATGGCGTTAGAGGGTGAAAACCCAAAGAAGCCCCCGAACGGCCTCGTGGGTGGCACCAACACCTCCCACTGGACAAATCCAACTCATAGGAACTGACCGCGCAGCCGCAGGACTCCCGGTTTTGAGAATACGACGGTATTTTGTGTATAACTATACTTAGGCTTAAAAACATGGCGTTAAAGGGTGAAAACCCAAAATAGCCCCCGAACGGCCCCGTGGGTGGTACCAACACCTCCCACGAGACCAATATAACACGTAAGAACTGACCGCGTAGCCGCGGCCTCTCAATTTGAGAATACAACGATAATTTGCATATTTCTAGACTTAAGCAAAACATGGCGTTAAACGGTAAAAACTCGAAACAACCCCCGAACGGCCTAGTGGGTGGCACCAACACCTTCCACGGGACCAATGTAACTCATAGGAAAATACTCCGCAGTCGCGGGTCTCCCGGTTTGGGAATACGATGATAATTTGTATATTTCTAGACTTGGGCTTAAAAACATGGTGTTAGATGGTGATAACTCGAAACAGCCCCCGAACGGTCCCGTGGGTGGCACCAACACCTCGCATGGGACGAATGTAACTCGTAGGAATTGATCGCGCAGCCGCGGGACTCCCGATTTAAGAATAGGACGGTAATTTGCATATTTCTAGATTTAAGCATAAAAAATGGCGTTAGAGGGTCAAAACACAAAACAACCCCCGAACGGCCCCGTGTGTGGCACCAACACCTCCCACGGGACCAATGTAACTCGTAGGAACTGACCGCGCAACCGCGGCACTCCCGGTTTGAGAATACGATGATAATTTGCGTATTTGTAGACTTAGGGATAAAAACATGGCGTTAGAGGGTGAAAACTCGAAACAACCCCCGAACGGCCCCGTGGATGGCACCGACACCTCCCACGGGGCCAATGTAAGTCGTAGGAACTGACTGCGCAGCCGCGGGACTCCCGGTTTGAGAATTTACCAAAAATTTGCTTATATCTAGACTTAGGCTTAAAAACATGGCGTTAGAGGGTGCAAATGCAAAACATCCCCCGAACGGCCCCGTGGGTGGTACTAACACCTCCCGCAGGACCAATGTAACTCGTAGGAACTGACCGCGTAGTCGCAGGACTCCCGATTTGAGAATACAATGGTAATTTGCTTATATCTAGACTTAGGCTTAAAAACATGGCGATAGAAGGTGAAAACCCAAAACAGCCCCCGAATGGCCCCGTGGGTGGTACCAATACCTCCCACGGGACCAATGTAACTCGTAGGAACTGACCCCACAGTCACGGGTCTCCCGGTTTGAGAATATGATGATAATTTACATATTTCAAGACTTAGGCTTAAAAACATGGCGTTAGAGGGGGAAAACCCAAAGAAGCCCCCGAACGGCCTCGTGGGTGGCACCAAACCCTCCCACGGGGCCAATGTAACTCATAGGAACTGACCGCGCAGCTGCGGGACTCCCGGTTTGAGAATACTATGGTATTTTGCGTATATCTATACTTAGGCTTAAAAACAAGGCGATAAAGGGTGAAAACCCAAAATAGCCCACGAACGGCCCCGTGGGTGGTACCAACACCTCCCACGAGCCAATATAACACGTAAGAACTGACCGCATAGCCGCGGACTCTCAATTTGAGAATACGATGATAATTTGTATATTTCTAGACCTAAGCAAAACATGGCGTTAGACGGTGAAAACTCGAAACAACCCCCGAACGGCTTTGTGGGTGGCCCCAACACCTCTCATGGGACAAATGTAACTCATAGGAACTGACCCCGCAGTCGCGGGTCTCCCGGTTTGAGAATACGATGATAATTTGTATATTTCTAGACCTAGGCTTAAAAACATGGCGTTAGATGGTGAAAACTCGAAACAACTCCCGAATGGTCCCGTGGGTGGCACCAAGACCTCGCAGGGGACGAATGTAACTCGTAGGAACTGACCGCGCAGCCGCGGGACTCTCGGTTTGAGAATACGACGGTAATTTGCATATTTCTAGACTTAAGCATAAAAACATGGCGTTAGAGGGTCAAAACACAAAACAGCCCCCGAACGGCCCCGTGGGTGGCACCAACACCTCCCACATGACCAATGTAACTCATAGGAACTGACCGCACAGCGGCGGCACTCCCAGTTTGAGAATACGACGATAATTTGCATATTTCTAGACTTAGGGATAAAAATATGGTGTTAAAGGGCGAAAACTCGAAACAACCCCCGAATGGCCCCGTGGGTGGCACCAACACCTCCCACCGGGGCCAATGTAACTCGTAGGAACTGACCGCGTAGTCGCGGGACTCCCGATTTGAGAATACGATGGTAATTTGCTTATATCTAGACTTAGGCTTAAAAACATGGCGTTAGAGGGTGAAAACCCAAAACATCCCCTGAACGGCCCCGTGGTTGGTACTAACACCTCCCACGGGACCATTGTAACTCGTAGGAACTGACCCCGCGGTCACGGGTCTCCCGGTTTAAGAATACGACGATAATTTGCATATTTCTGGACTTAGGCTTAATAACATGGCGTTAGAGGGTGAAAATCCAAAACATCCCCCGAACGGCCCTGTGAGTGGAACCAACACCTCCCACAGGACCAATGTAACTCATAGGAACTGACCGCGCAGCCACGAGACTCCCGATTTGAGAATACAATGGTAATTTGCATATATCTAGACTTCGGCTTAAAAACATGGCGTTACGGGTGAAAACTCAAAATAGCCCCCGAACGGCCCCGTGGGTGATACCAACACGCTCCACGAGACTAATATAACTCGTAGGAACTGACCACGTACCCGCGAGACTCCCGATTTGAGAATACGACGATAATTTGCATATTTCTAGACTTAAGCAAAACATGGCGTTAGAGGGTGAAAACTCAAAATAGTCCCCGAACGGCCCCGTGGGTGGCACCAACATCTCCCACGGGACCAATATAACTCGTAGGAACTGACCCCGCAGTCGCGGGTCTCCCGGTTTATAATACGACGATAACGTTTATATTTCTGACTTGGGCTTAAAAACATGATGTTAGGGGGTGAAAACTCAAAACAAGCCCCCGAACGGCCCCGTGGGTGGTACCAACAAATCCCATGGGACCAATGGAACACGTAGGAACTGACCGCGCAGCGGCGGGACTGCCGGTTTGAGAATACGATGGTAATTTGCATATTTCTAGACTTAAGCATAAAAACATGGCGTTAGAGGGTAAAAACCAAAAATAGCCCCCAAAAGGCCCCATGGGTGGCACCAACACCTCCCACGGGACCAATATTACTCGTAGGAACTGACCACGCTGCTGCGGCACTCCCAGTTTGAGAATACGATGATAATTTGCATATTTCTAGACTTAAGGATAAAAATATGGCGTTAGAGGGCGAAAACTTGGAACATCCCCTGAACGGCCCCGTGGGTGGCACCAACACCTCCCACGAGACCAATGTAACTCGTAGGAACTGACCGCGCAGCCGCGGGACTCTCGATTTGAGAACACGATGGTAATTTTCTTATATCTAGACTTAGGCTTAAAAACATGGCGTTGGAAGGTGAAAACCCAAAACAGCCCCCGAATGGCCCCGTGGGTGGTACCAACATCTCCCACGGGACCAATGTAACTCGTAGGAAATGACCCCACAGTCACGGGTCTCTCGGTTTGAGAATATGACGATAATTTGCATATATCTAGACTTAGGCTTAAAAACATAGCGTTAGAGGGTGAAAACACAAACAAGCCCCGGAACGGCCCCGTGGGTAGCACCAACACCTCCCACGGGACCAATGTAACTCATAGGAACAGACCGCGCAGCCGGGGGACTCCTGGTTTGAGAATACGATGGTATTTTGCGTATATCTATACTTAGGCTTAAAAGCATGGCGTTAAAGGGTGAAAACCCAAAACAGCCCACGAACGGCCCCGTGGGTGGTACCAACACCACCCCCCCCCCCCACGAGACCAATATAACACGTAAGAACTGACCGCGTAGCCGCGGACTCCCGATTTAAGAGTATGACGATAATTTGCATATTTCTAGACTTAAGCAAAACATGGCGTTAGATGGTGAAAACTCGAAACAACTCCCGAACGGCCCCATGGGTGGCACCAACACCTCCCACGGGACCAATGTAACTCGTAGGAACTGACCCCGCAGTCACGGGTCTCCCAGTTTGAGAATACAATGATAATTTGTATATTTCTAGACTTAGGCTTAAAAACATGGCGTTAGATGCTGAAAACTCGAAACATCCCCCGAACGGTCCCGTGGGTGGCACCAACACCTCGCAGGGGACGAATGTAACTCGTAGGAACTGTCCGCGCAGCCGCGGGACTCCCGGTTTAAGAATATGATGGTAATTTGCACATTTCTAGAATTAAGCATAAAAACATGGCGTTAGAGGGTCAAGACACAAAACAGCCCCCGAACGGCCCCGTGGGTGGCACCAACACCTCCCACGGGACCAATGTAACTCGTAGGAACAGACCGCGCAGCCGCGGCACTCCCGGTTTGAGAATACGATGATAATTTTCATATTTCTAGACTTAGGAATAAAAACATGACGTTAGAGGGAGAAAACTCGAAACAACCCCCGAACGGCCCCGTGGGTGGCACTAACACCTCCCACGGGGCCAATGTAAGTCATAGGAACTGACTGCGCAGCCGCGGGACTCCCAGTTTGAGAATTTGTCGGTAATTTGCTTATATCTAGACTTAGGCTTAAAAACGTGGCGTTAGAGGGTGCAAACGCAAAACAGCCCCCGAATGGCCCTGTGGGTGGTACTAACACCTCCCACGGGACCAATGTAACTCATAGGAACTGACCCCGCAGTTACGGGTCTCCCAGTTTGAGAATACGATGATAATTTTTATATTTCTAGACTTAGGCTTAAAAACATGGCGTTAGAGGGTGAAAACCCAAAACAGCCCCCGAACGGCCCTGTGGGTGGAACCAACACGTCCCACAGGACCAATGTAACTCGTAGGAACTGACCGTAGAGCCGCGAGACTCCCGGTTTGAGAATACGATGGTAATTTACATATATCTAAACTTAGGCTTAAAAACATGGCATTAGAGGGTGAAAACTCAAAACATCCCCTGAACGGCCCCGTGGGTGGTTTCAACACCTCCCACGAGATCAATATAACTCATAGGAACTGATCGCGTAGCCGCGAGACTCCCGATTTGAGAATATGATGATAATTTGCATATATCTAGACTTAAGCAAAACATGGCGTTAGAGGGTGAAAACTCAAAACAGTCCCTGAAAGGCCCCGTGGGTGGCACCAACATCTCCCATGGGACCAATATAACTCGTAGGAACTGACCCCGCAGCCGCGGATCTCCCAGTTTGTGAATACGATGATTATATCCATATTTCTAGACTTTGTCTTAAAAACATGGCGTTAGAGGGTGAAAACTCGAAATAGCCCCCAAACGTCCCCGTGGGTGGTACCAACACCTCCCACGGGACCTATGTAACTCATAAGAACTGACCATGAAGCTGTAGGACTCCCGATTTGAGAATACGACGGTAATTTGTATATTTCTAGACTTAGGCATAAAAATATTGATATGTTGATAATTTTAACTAATATATGCAATTTTTCAGCTTGATTAATTTTTTTATAAAACTACTTGGTTACTGATATTTTTTTTATGTATCCTATCATTTGTAGGATTTTTGCACGTGGAACAAATGAGAGAGGCAATGGGTTACAGCATGAAGATTGTTTATATGTTGTGGACATTCAGGATTTTGTTTTTTATGTGTTACAGTCGTGCGGGCTTTTATTGTTTAGTTTTATGGCCGTGCGGGCTTTTATAATTTGATTGTTGAATTTTATGACCGTGCGGGCTTTATAATAAGTAGGTTTTACATTCACAGGTTTTGGAATGTCAAGAAAATAGAGGAAACTTTTAAGTTTGTATATATATTTGTTTATTAACAACGTTCTCGATTCAGAATTTGTGATTTTTTTTATTGTTTTGCCAATAATAAATATTTGTAACTCCTCGTGCGCGTCCAACGTTACACGTAGCAACTGACGGTACACTCACAGGACCCCCAAATTTAGGATTGGACCAAAAAATACATTTTTTTAAAATTATAGTTAAATATGTCCATTACCATTTTTATTTTTTTCGTCACGGTTGTGGGTCACGGACTTGGGCCATGCCCATTTTTTTGTCACGTTTGTGGGTCGCGGACTTTAGTCGCGACTAATTTGTCATGGTTGTGGGTCACGGATGAGGACCGCGACCAATTTTTTTAATTTTGTTATCACGGTCGTGAGTCGCGAACTTTGGCCGCGATCAATTTGTCACGGTTGTGGGTCACGGATGAGGGTCGTGACCATTTTTTTTTGTCACGGTTGTGGGTCGCGGACTTTGGCCGCGACCAATTTGTCACAGTTGTGGGTCACGGATGAGGGTCGCGACCCATCACAACATGGGTCACGACCTAAGTTTGCGACCATCTATCGTGACCCCTCTCGGCCATGACCATTTTTTTATCACGGACTTGGGCCGCGACCCACGAAAATGGTCACGCCCGAAATGGTCACGGCCCAAGTCCGCGACCCACAGCTTTGATCAGGGATTTTAGCCGTGACCAATCGCCAATTTTGGTGTAGTGTGACATCTTTAAATTGGTAGTCGATCTCTTCTAGGTGAGAATTGAAGGGTAGGAGTTTCTCATTTTTGACTTTCCATTTTTTGAGGATCTTCCCCATAATGAGGTTTGAGTCTCCAAATACACCAATGCGTTTAATCCCTCTTTCAAGGGTGATATTTGTCCCTACGACACATGCTTCGTATTCCATCATATTTTTACTATAAAAGAAATCATATTTGATGGCAAAGGGAGTGTGAGAATTGTCAGGGCAATCATAAGTATCCTAATACCGTATCTTTCTTGTTAACATCTCCATAAAAGAACATCTACCATCTAAGGTCCTCGTGAAAGTTGGAAAGGATGTCGTCATTTGGAAATTCAAAAATCCAAACCTCAGTTCCTTCTATAGGATGGTCGGTAAGGTAATCGAAAATAACTCTTACCTTCACAGTCTTCTGTGTGACGTATGTGATGTTAAATTCTGCCACTAGCATCAGCCAGCGGGCCATGGACTAGACAAGGCGGGATTCTCTAAAAGGTATTGCATTAGATCCATTTGGGACACGAGTTTGATAGGAAATGAAAGCATGTAGTGTTAGATCTTTTGTATGATTGAAACTATGGCGACACACGCCTTCTCTAATGTAGTGTATTTCACTTCATACCCAGTTATTTTTTTACCAGCGTAGTATATTTCTCTCTCCTTATGGAATTCTTCAATGCACTGGTCCAGCATAGACCCTACTGAAGTGTTAGTGACAGTTAAGTTTATGAGGAGGGGGATAACTTCCTTGGAGTCATGAGTACTGAAGTCCGGTGAAGTATCATTTGATCTGATCGAAGGCTTCCTGATAAGCCTCATTATAAACTTTAGTTGATTCCTTCTAGATAAGATTGAAAATAATCTCGCAGATAGAGGTTAGTTAGCCGATGAATCGACTCATATATTAGAGTTTACCCAGGAATCCATGCACTTCTTTCTCCATTTGGGGGTGGTGGCATCTCAAGTATCATCTTTTGTTTGGTAGAGTCTACCTCAATCCCTTTTTTGTTGACCATGAATTCGAGGAGTTTTCCACTTGTGACTCCGAATATACATTTCTGTGAGTTGAGTTGCATCTGATTTTATAGCAGCTGCTTAAAGAATTTCATCGAAGAAGGATTGTGACCTTCTCAAGTCTTGGATTTGATTATAATGTCGTCAAAATAAACTTCGACTTCCTAATGGATAAGATCATGTAGATTGGTTATAGTTGCCCTTATTTTCTACTTGACCACTTTGCTCTCTGTGAAGGTAGGGATCTCATATTGTGATCTTTTCAGATCAATGTCAGGGATGTCATAGTAGGACCATACGACAACGTCCACGAAATTTTAGAAGCTCTTTGAACTGCGATCACTCATGCTCGTCGAGGTTGAACAACAGGGTTCGAGTTGACTTATACAGGTTGGACATGGATGGTGTGCGAGTTGAGGAGTGATGAATCAATAGTGGTCATTCTCTTAGATGAGTTAGACGGTTCGGCTTTTAGTTGGATCATGCAGAGATCCAACCCCAGTGTATACATGTTAAATAATTCATCAATGTCACTGCCCTCAAAATTCTCACTACTTTCCACGACTGTTAGAGGCTTCATCTCATGATTTTAATCTTCACCCTAAGAACCTTCATCCTTAAATAAAATCTCCAGCCTTCGTTTCATCTTTTTCTCGGTGGGGTTGTACCATGGTTTGGGGAATCTGCAAAAGGGGAAGTCCTCACCCTCTAGTTCATTGCTTGTTTGTAAAATTCGTCACCCCATCCGATGGAAATAATGTCGTCTTTCCATGAGAAGTCGATGCACTCCATAACCTCTATGGCTTCTTCATACAGATCTTCCCATTTAGCGAGGAAGTTGTGGAAGGAAGGGACCAGGCATCCTTAGAGTTTCAAAATCGTGAGCAGTTTGAAAGCAGTGCATATTTCTCAATTCTTGGTAAATGCATCAGACATAAACTACATTATGTCATCTAGACTGAACTCTTCTGAAGGTACGACCCATTCATCGGATTGTGAGATCCACTTTCAGGCTTCCATGAATAAGTCGCTGATAATTTTACAGTCAGTAGTCATCTCTATGGGTAATTTAATCCCGAACTTTTGAAGTTGATCTAGAACCACGGGCAGTTTAAGGCCTCCCCCTTTTGAGCGAGTACAAACGGCAATACAGGCCCTGGTAATGAGTGATAGATCTTTGTCTAAAGGATTTTCAGGATGCAGGATAAAGGAAAGATAAACTTTGAGGGGTTTGGGTGAGATGGTAGGTATACTGGGTGTTTCAATGGGTTTGATTCTGGCTGAAGGTTCAAATTTGGGTCTCCTTATGAGAGGATGGAATTCACCCCAGTTTTGTGTGTTAGGAGAAGATTCTGAGTGGTATTGGGATTTGGATTGGCTGGTGGAGTAATAATGCCCCTGTCTATGATGCTTTGGATAACATTCGTTAGATGGAAACTCTAGACAATCGTGTGCCTAGCGATTTGGTGGAAATTGCAATGGGCATCGTGTTTGAAGTTTTAAGTTAGAGGATCTGATAAAGGTCGGGGTTCTAAAGGTTTAATGAGTAAGACGAATTTCAGGCATCTAAGGGGCGGCATATTGGAATATGTTATTGATGGTTGAGAGTGAGGTGCTGGCCATATTTTCATATTTTCACAGTGTGAACTGCCCAGTCATCCTTTTCAGTTCGGATTTAGCTTTCTGATTTGTAACTCCTTCTTTAATTTTTACATCAGCCTCCTAGAGGGCTCTGAAGTGAGGATGGTACTGACCTCCTATGGAAGCTCAAATATGGGGCAAAAAGTTCTTCTTCACAATACTTACATTTATTTCCTATAATGGTCGATTTGTTATAGTAGATTCTTTCTCTATCCACCTTCCAATGAAGTAGATAACTGATTCACCCAGGTTTTGTTTAAGTAGTTCTAAGTCCCTATGGGTAACTTTTAACTCTTCATTATACTTGTACTGAGTCATGAACTTTCTGGCTACATCTTCACAACTGCGAATTCTAAATTCTTCCAGAGACAGGAACCATCTGAGGGCACCTTCCTTAAGGGTTTGTCTGAACATTTGGGCCATTAGCTCATCTAACGCCCTAATGAGAGTCACGGAGCAATAATAGCTACATAGGTACACAATTGAAGGCCCGTTTCCTCTAAACTTATCGATGTCTAGCATTTTGAACTTCTCTGGTAATCAAGCTTTAGGATAAGGAGATATGTGGGTGTAGTCCATATAGTTCCCTGATATCTTAACCTGGCCGAACCTTTTTGGCTGATATCTTGTTAAATTCTTCCTCCTTGGGATCAACCGATAGTAGTGGATTACCACCTGTGTGGGCAAGATTTGGTATTGGAAGCTGAGCTAGCGGTGACCCATTAGCAGGTGGGGCACACGGGGCATGATGATACTCTTATGGAACCCATATTGGTTTTGGAGATGGTGGACCCATGGCATGAGGAAAGAGGATTTTGGGCTCGGGAGCCTCAGGAGTTTGAACCCGATGTCATTGCATTTCCTGAACTTTTGCCTGAAGGTTGTCGATGTTAGTGTTGAGTTGGGCAAGAACTACCATTAGATTTGGTTGGACGTTCACAGTCGGGTCAATGTTCTCCATGAATAACCTTCAAAGGTATATCTTGAACTTTGTAGAAACACCAAACGAAGCATTGCAGCGTTAGGGTGGTTTAACGAAAGACCTGATCCAATAAGGAGCCAAGTCAAGTTTGGGCGTACGATCGCACCTGAGAGGAAAAAATAATTTTTTTATTTATTTTGGGGGAAAGAGGAATATTTTTGGCATATATGTTTTTTTCTTTTTTATTATTTTTTTATAAAGGAAATCCTGAGCATGGTTATTATTATTAGTTTCCAGTTGTATTATTTTCTACCTAGGGTACAAGAAAAATGCCAGACGGGTGTCGAGTCTGAGGAAAAGATATGGTACATGATGCAAGACACGGTTTGACTTGTTTCAAGACTCATGGACAAGGTCCTGTTTTAAAAATAGAAGAATTAGCACAAATATTTGGGTGGTAAGACGACTCGAAATTTAGACAGAGTTTCGAGTTGTAATTGACAAAATCAGTGTGAATTTCCTAGGGCAGATGCTTATATGAGGTTGATGCAATTTGTGGATCAGTGAAAAGGTTCCCCCCCTCTGGCATGAATTCCACAATATACCTCTTGCTTATAAGGGCAATCATTCATCGGTACGTGTGGACAAGCCATTCGATATACCTGAGTGTACGTAAATTACCTCGCGATATACCTTGTGGAGATAATATATGTGAGAGAGACTTCAAGATATTCGACGTATGTTAACGAGTTCACTGCTATATACCTCCCGTTGTGTGTTTAGTGAAGCGATACGATGCAGGGGGAATCGTTCGATATAATTCTTAGGAACTAGGCTAATGGAATGTGGTAATCATATCACTTAGGTTAACCATCGCAGAACCATCACCCATCGCGAAGTGACTCCCCAGTATGGTACAATATTTTGGTCAATATTGCAATGCTCAAATGATGTACTGTGTAAGAATGCATGAGTCTTAATTAGTATTTTATGGAGAGTTTTATTTATGCTAAGAGAGAGAAATACCACCACTACGAGGGAGAGCATAAATATATAAGTAGCATGGGACAACGGGGTTAAACATGGATAGTAAAACTATCAAGTATGTATATGAAGCATGGAGACTATACAAAGCATGGTGATAGATACATACTGTGAGACATGTGAATATACACAAGTGAGTAAGAAACATGCGTGAGTAAAGAGAGCATTTAGATATATACAATTGGGAGAAATGCGAAAGTGTGTGCTAGTGTGACAAAGCTTGAATATCTACAAGTGGTGTGTGAAACATGTGAGTAAGTATAAAGCTATATACGAGCTAAAAGAATGTGAGAGTCTGTGCTAGTGTGACTAGGCATGGATATCTAAAAGTGGTGTGAATCTTGTGCCAGTGAGAGTGAGTGGAGTGAAACATGGTGACTATATACAAGTGAGTAAAGATTGACATGGTGAATTTATACAAGTGAGTAAAGAGTGAAACATGTGATAACATGTAATGAGAAAAGATCATAGTAGGGAGAAGGATGGAAAGACCATAATATGAACAAGCATGTAAGTATGAAAATAAGAAAAAACATACAAGTGGAGGCATATGTACACATGTACAAAAGTAGAGAGATAGAGAGATGAGAGCAAAGGAAATAAAACCCATATGAAATAAAGTTCAGTCCTCTAAAAATAGTCCCCAACGGAGTAGCCATGGCGGCCATTCGGGGCAGATTCCTCCAACGTGGGCCGTCCCCGAAATTTGGAGAGGATAGAAAATGAAGAAATATATCTATCTTCCCACACGTACGAGGATATGAGTATAAGGAATCCTCCTTCAGATCTTTGCAGGCTTCTACGGATATAAATTGGTCTTCGTCAAAAAGGAGGAAACTATAAAAATGGAGTCGCCAGCCTAATTTTCTCAAAAAGGGCAAAAGAAATGCAGCCGTCCCGACAGAGCGGCATCAAAAGACAAACTGATGCATATAAAACCAAATAAGTTGGGGGTCCAGGGACTAAATTACGGAATGGGACGGCGTTAGACACCCATTCTTCCGTTTCGGTCTCACAAGAGATATGATAATGTTCTCCTTTTCTACAAAATATGATTCTTGTGTATATGTGTGAGGTGTCAATAATGAGAGAAAAAAATCATCTGACACACAACATGGGAAGGACAAAGCAGAATAATTTCAGAAATGTACAAAAGAATAACATAAAAATACAAAGTTAGTGTCTGTCACCTCACAAATTACTATGAATAAGTGAATGTGTATATCGAGCAGGAACTTTAATATGAAGGAGTACACATATTCTAAATACTATTAAACGTGAGAAAATATAAAGTGACTAAATAAAAAATAGGACTCAAATCCAAAGATTGGCTCGAGATGCCTACTTATCCAAAAGGCATTAAAGTCCATGTAGTTCAATAATACACAAAGCTGGGGTTTAACCCACAAATCCGAAATTAAAAGTTTCCTTAGTTTTTTTAAGAAAGTGTGAACAAGTGTATGGAGTGTAAAATATGATGAAATTCTAGTTTTGAGTTTATAGGAAAACCCTCTTCTTAGCTTTTTTATATTTTATGAAAATATATTTTTTGTGTACTAAATAATAAGAAAGGAGATTAGTTTTGAAGTGAAGAAATAAAATAAAAGATAGATCAACAAAGGAGAAACAACTAAATGACTAATACTAATTAACTGAGTTGTAAAAGGATAAGAGTATACCTTTTATAGAACTTTAATTCTGATTTTGGAGTAGTAGATGTTGACTTTAGGTGGTTGAACGATGGCGTGATAAGTGTAAAAGGGATGGTGAAATATGGATGAGAATGACGTAAGAAAATAGGGAGAATGTTTGGAAAAATGGAATTTTGGCTCTTTGATTTTGAGAAGAATGTTTCTGGCTTTAAAACGGGACCCTTAGGAATGAGGTCATGGTCTTCATAAAAAGTAAAAAATAAATAGGGTTTTAGTGGGGTACCGATTGTCTTAGGCCTTGGTCTGCCTATCAACATACCCCTGCCTTGCTGGTGAAGAAAAATACACCATGCCGAGAGGTAGGAGATTTGGGGTGCCTATAAGCAGTTCGAAATGGACTATTTTGGAAAAAAAATGAGCGTAAATTACAAGCCACAAGTTCAAATCGTGCACGGCCAAAACCGTTAGAAAGGGTATTCAGAGTCGTACAAGAATCCATTGAGACACTCTCAGTAAAGAGGCAAGTACGAGCGAACCATGAGGCCGATTCGCGCATAGTATAGACCATTGGAAAGGGGATTCAGAGCCATATGAGAGTTCAATAGCTTTGCTCAATTTTGAGGGCTGACTGAGGTCAAATGGGGTGTGGGAGCACCCGGTGGCCTCTGAATTAGGGTTTAGAGTAGGACCTATAGTCTAATGGTCGAAGGAAGGCACTAGGATGGGGTGTTTACAGATAGGTATTCCTTGCAGTCATGGTGGGTTGGCCTATAGGTCGACACGTACATGTAAGAGAGGGACTCGGAGTTGGAAAATCTCCACACAAAAAAACCATGAATCATATGTTCGAACAGGTCAAACGGATGGGGATGGATAAAGTAAAGGGTAAGTAAAAGGTTGGTGAGGGGACTGTTACTCCATTCCCGTCACCGATGGGGACTGACTCATCCTCCCCTTATGATATATACTATATCCCCAAACCTACAAGCCCAACGAAAGTTGAGCCAGCTGAGGCGAGAGTTTATATCCGTGACATGTGTGGAGGATCACAGATTACCAAGGGAGAGAGGGGTAAGAGAACCGTTGTGGGTAATGTGGTGCATTTTTGTCCAGTGAAACCTTACGAGTCCAGAGTCTGAGTGATTGAGGTGTTTTTGGGAAAGACGATGAGGTCTTGTGGTTAGGTGAGCAAGGTGGTGTTCGACATATCGATGGTGTGGTGGGGCAATTGTCGTTCGGCCGAATTTTCTCCTAAATCATTATGAGCTGGTGTATTTTTATATAACTTGTAACAAAATTATTGTTTTGATGTAATTGGACTTGTATTTGATGTAATTTGGTTTTATTTGTTCAATTGCGTATTTGGTTTGATTACTTTTAATTGAATATTAAATTATGGTTATTGTTATTTTTTGAACAAAAAGAGGATTTTTTTGGTTGTCACAGACCGTGACAATAATTTTCTGGGACTATCATGGTCAAGGATTGTCTTATCACGGTCCTTGACTGTCTCAAGGCATTAGCCACCCCTATGTTTGACAAATTTTCCGGGGTTAAAAAGATTTTCGGTATTATCATGTCGAGGACTGTGACAAGACCGTGATAATAACTAATTGTTGTCACGATCCTTGACCATAATAAGATATATGTCGTCACGATCCTTAACCATGATAAAATATTAGCCACCCCTATGTTTGACAAATTTTCTAGGGTTAAAAAGAATGTGACTTCAAGGAGTTATCACGGTCAAGGATTGTGACAAGGGGTGTTATCGCACCTAGAATTGTCACGGTCCTTGACCGTACCAATTCCTTATTTTCACGGTCAAGGACCATCACAATTCGACTATTTTGTGTATTGAATGCAGGCACACGCCATCACATTCCAATTGTTAGCAACCGAAAGGATCTTCTTCGAGTGCTAGACAATCACGTTTATACCACCATTCACAGTGGTGAGGTAGGTATTACATCTTTATATTGTCGATGCTTTAAATTTGATGCTTCTTTTTTCATTTTATGAATATTTGCATTTCAGGACCTATTTATATGCCTATTTTTTATTATTGTTTGCTATTGCTTATATGATATTTTATAGCACCACTATGTGGGTCGTAGTCCACATATCAGGTTTAGGGGTTTCCTTAATCGGGTTGTGGCTATGTGGATTGATGATTCCTTCCTTGAAAGCATCAAGGGGATTGTTCAAGGATTAAGCTTTGTCCTCTTTGTAGAGTCCCTAGTGATAGTCCAAACTACATCTGTAGTGCCGATGATAGTTGATAAGTGGTGATACTACATCGACCTTCCACCTATTGTGGGTGAGATAAAACTCACCCCCTCGAACTCAATGTGATGATCGATTTTCCATATAGGCATACCCGGTGATTATTCCTGATCAGGTGAAAATCAAGTGGTCATGTAAGGAGAGGGTCAGTGATTGGTTTCCCATCATAATACAAAAAAAAAATTTAACTACACTTGTTTTATAAGTATAGTGGTGAGTTCGGGTATTAAATCCATAGAGAACGTGCTTAGATTTCAATGATTTATTACTTCACAAATAAAGTGTTAAAGATAATTTTTTTTATTTAAAACATCTAACACTATTATTTAAAAACGGTGTCTTTGAAAGTGGTTGCGGCATGTGTCGTCCAAATTAATGTATTAGATACTCTTTTGGTGTTGCCTACCATTGTAGAGCATTCAATTATAGTGAACCTATTCCTCTTCCAAAGAAAATTGTACTCATTTTCTGATTCAACCACTCATTCTCTTCTTAAATGGCACGAAGTCCATTGCAGTTCATTTACTTACCTTCGTTTTTTTTAATCTCTTTTAATTCTTCATTTTGGTCATTGTACTCAATTCCTATCCTCTCTGTGAACGAAAATCCCTACCTATCCTTAGGGTGCCGCAGGATCAAGATTGAGAAAAAATTGCCAAGAGGTCATTAAAAATAATTTTAGAGTGGGTTCACTCAGAGGTATGATTCTATAAACCTTTGAACTCAAATTTGTTGCCTTGTATTTTCTTGACAAGTATATAAAATGATTATAGATTTTGATAGAACTCTCTCTCTGAGAAACACTTTATTTCCTTGTTTCTTAAAGGTCTAGGTCAACCCTCTGATTTCATCATGAGATAATAAGATATTTACGCACTTAGGCCTCATTTGCGAGTTCTATTTTTGGAGAGAAAAGAAAGTAAAGGAAGAGAAAATGTGTTTCCTTTCCTTCGTTTGGGAGTTTAAGTAGGAAAGAAAGTGATTTTCTCTCGTTTGGGAGTTTCAAAGGAGAGAAAAGAAAGGAAAATTTTAAAAAAACTTTCTCTTCCTTTCTCTCCAAAACTTTCTTTCCAAATCGGAAAGAAATGGAGAGAAAGGAAAGTTTTTTAATGAATTGTTCCTTCTTCCTCTTAAAAAATTATTTTCCTCCCAAACTCCCAAACGCAAGAAAGAAAATTATTTTCTTTTCTCTCCCAAATTCCTTTCTCTTCTCTTCTTTTCTTTTCTCTCCTATTAACTTTCTCTTCTTTTCTTTTCTCTCCTAATAAAATTTTCCTTTCCTTTCTTTTCTCTCTCAAACTCCCAAACGAGGCCTTAAAGACCCACCAGAATCCTGAAGCTTTTAGCCACACTTATGGCCCCGTCAAGTTGATACATTGCTAACCCATATGCGATCTCAGTTGGAAGGTGATGTTGATGACGATAGGGGATTTGATGTAATCGTTGAATACGATCTTGTTGGCTTTTGTTACTGATCAGTAGAGAAGAGTAGACGGGATCTCTTGCAATAAAATCACATTAAAATGTAAAATTGCTTGGTTATTCATGAAATTAATTTATATAGAAGTGGTAAAAAATTTCCAAGAATGGATAAAATTTATAATTTTGGCCTCTACCTAATTAACATGCCGAATGTCTAAAAGAGTAAATTTACCCCTAGATTTTATAATGATTGTTCAAAAAATCTTGGAAAATATTGGGATAGTAAAATAAAGAAAGAAAGAAAGAAGTGAAAATAACGAAATCTTAAAAATCAACTACGACCATGTGATCTTGATTGATAGCAGGGTTGGCCCAAAATCTACGACAGAAAGGCCATCCCCTTAGAGGGGGAATTTTTTAATAATCTTTGACCTTTAATTATATATAAGTTTATATGTATTAAGCTTTAAGGCCCAAACTCAAAGAAAAGATAGAGTGTCAAAGTTGGACTTGGTAAAATGAGACACGAAACAATAACATAATATGGGCTGACACAAAGTTATCAGTTAATAGAGGCACCCTTAATACTTTTCTTTTTAAACAAAAGGAACTTTTATTGAAAATAGAAAGAAAAAGCCTCTCCTAGGACTATTACAAGAGATAAAGAAATCCTAATAAAATTTGCGAATTCTTAACCGAGAAGAAGTACTTAAATTGTATTTGAGAGTCGATTTCTCCCCTTTAGTTAAGTATGAAAAATAATCATTTTAAGGATTTTTAGTTCGACTGAAAGTAGGTGAAGCTTCAAAGTTGCTTAGAACTTCAAAGGAATTACTGCATGAGCATTGATCATATGACGTTTTTTTTCCAACTGAGTCTTCAGCGATGAAACGAGATTGGGGTGAAATCATTCTTTGGGATTTCAACATATAAATCAATTTCGTGGTTATAATCTTCCTTTTATTCCCGCACTGATTGCGATGACAAAACCTCATTAAATTTGGTATATCTTCTAATGGAGGCATTTCATCATAAGACTCGTTAGAAGAATTTTCAATATCCCCTAAATAAATATTATGATTTATGTTCATCAATTTTATGGTTTGTTCTCTAAGAGGTAGTTGATCATCATTCGAAACCTCTCGAATAAGTATACCATTTTGGCCATAAAACGACATCTTTCTAGAGCATGGCTTTGAGACTTAGAGAAGGTTTTTAAACCCTCAATATTTCCACATATATCGTCTGCACCTTGAGTTAAACCCACATGGTCAACTAACGTACCTATTAGTGGAGGTTTTGATTTATCCATTTTGATAACTTCTTTCCCATTTATCTCAGTAAAACCTGACGTTTCTTGCACCACATGGTATTGAATGAGCTGATTTTCATCCGAAAATTTTGGACCTACACCATCATCATTGAATGAGCTAATATGACGCGATGATTAACAAATGAATTTACTAATGACACCTGATAAAAAATGTTAAGATCCATTAATTTAAGCAAATAAAATTTAGTATTGGGTAATGTAGTTTAATGTCAATTTGATAGAAACAATATTAAATGAGAGGGTTAGTAATATTAATGAAGTAATGAGTATGATTGAATTTGTTAATTCACTAATCAAACTCACATGATTGAAAATAATTAAGTATCTTAATGGCTAATAATGGGTGACCATGACATGACCCTCTAAGATAACAAGTAGAACTTGAATATGATTTTCACTTGATGAAATCTGTTTCATTAGGTGAAAATTAATGATTGGCATGAGGTTGGCGGAATGGTCAGTTGTCACACTTCAAAACTTTTTAAATTTTTATGGCATGATGGCAGTTAACACATCCCCTATGCTCCCTATCTCCAGCGATGGATGAGGATCAGTATAGGTCGGGTTTCCTACTAAGCCCAAACTATATTTGGACTTGAACTAATAATTAAGTCTGTGACAATGGGTTAAAAAATGGATAACTAAAAAAACGTGTTGGGTTTGGATTTTCTATATATAGCTCGGCCTTAATCCAACCCAAAAATAATATTTAGTTTGTAAAATTAAATTATATTTTTTTATAACAGAGACAATTTTCTCTTTCTTTATATTCATTTAGAATCTTCAATTTCGCTATCTCTAGGTTTGGATTACATGTAATTTGTTGATTGTTGTTCAACTCACAATTTTTTTTAAATGTCTAAAATTTTGTCAATCATATCTTCGTACAACAATTAATCATAGAATTTCTTGCAAATATTAAATTTATCTTTCCTATAGTGTTGTGTTGTATATGTATTGTTTGTTGAAATGACACATCAGAAATTCTTATAGGAGCTCTATGTAGAACCTTATTACAATATAAGGTAAAACTATTATTGTCACGTAATTTCTAATTTTGTTATTATTTAAAGTTGATATTTTAATGGGTAGTGTGCATTTATACCTTATTTAGATCTGTGTCAATTTGTAAGTGCTTTGAATCAATTGTAGCATGTGAAAATGAAATATTTTTCA
Source organism: Sambucus nigra (assembly GCA_949130495.1). Classification (NCBI taxonomy): domain Eukaryota; kingdom Viridiplantae; phylum Streptophyta; class Magnoliopsida; order Dipsacales; family Adoxaceae; genus Sambucus; species Sambucus nigra. The sequence continues at coordinate 564,775,341 of OX422214.1, read as the reverse complement.
CCCACAATTTACATATAGTTGAAGGAATTATTTTAAACTTCATATTCTTTGAATGATATATTGTTCACATTATCTATAGTTTTTTAGTTTTGGATTAAATGAGTTTTTATATTTCAATTTGGCATTGATCAAATTATCAAGTCGCCGAAACTGTTGTGTATATGGTGTACTTTTGGGATCCTTTTATATAATTGTCTGTTTGTATCGTGTTTATGTAAACTTTATTTTCACATGATTTTAATGTGGTTCTTCATAAAGTTTAATTCTTTCTTTTTTTTGTATATAGTATGTATATGTTAGTTTATGATAATCTGAAATCGATTTCAGTATGTATATTATTTGAAACTGATGCAGCATACCCATTTTGGTTCAAAATTTTCTATTATCACATTGGCCTTGGTTTGATTTGAGCCTTTTATTTTTATTTTTTTACAAATCTAGATGGTCTCCATTCGTGGCGTGGGTTCCTAAAGATGATATTCTGTTCGAAAATCGATTACACCATGTCAAAAATGTCAATTAGATAATTTGGCTCTCATATATAAGAGGTGTTTTATTGATGATAGATGAGAGATTTCTTTATTCTAGCAATAGATGATATTCAATTATTTTTTATCTTTGTTCTTTTGGCAAAAGAAACTAAAAATTGTATGCCCTTTAGATACATATTTATGGAATTAATTGTGGGTTTTGTTGACATGTACAGATTAATTTAATATATGCGTAGGACAAATAAAAGAAGTTCTAGTTGGTAGATAATTATTAGCATTGGATTTTGCTTTGTTGGTGGAGAATGAAATGTTTGAATGGGTGTGCCATCTTTAGATTACATGCACATTACTTCCTAAGTTTTAACATATTTTGCATTATGTATTCAATGAGTTTGCCATAAATATGACTGGCGTGTCCAATTTATTACGTGATGGGAAAATTCAAAATTCTTGTGCGTTTTATTTACTACACGTATGATATAATTATAACTATAAAATGCTCACGCATCGCGCAGGACTAAATACCTAGTTTTATACTACAATTAACACTAGGCAAGTATTTAAACTAAATTAATTAACAAGAATGAAATCTATAGGTCGATGATTATATCCCTCAACATATACTAGTCAGCATAAACGGTTTCATGGAAAGCAAGGATTTTTCAAGATTAATACCCATTTGGACAATTGATAAAACCTAGAGTTGTCATCCCCTAAATTCTCATAAAATCTTATTTTGAGTTTGGCATCAACAAATATCCCCGAGATTATACACGAAATGTCGCAAATATGGCGTATGTATGATATACTCTATTAAGGTTCCTAGATGCAAAACTAATAACAACCAACCTATCAAAACTAGCTTAAACTATCATACAATAGCAAAGAAACTAATTAATCCATGGCGAGTTCTACAATCTTAACCTAATTTAATTATCTAGAAAGCATAATAAATCATGGAATGAAAGAAAGCACTAAAATAATTAAAAGGCCGTTAAAATAAGTTATGATAACTGTAATCAAAGAAGAAAATGATGAATAATACTTTACATGCCCATTAAATGGAAAACCTAGGAGAGAGAGAGAGGGATCATCTCTTAAAACAAACCTCTAAAATATCTTATATCAAATATATAATGAATCTCTACAAAGAAACCCCAACTTACTATATAGAGTAAGTTTATTAAATCAAAAGAAAAGAAATCAAAAGCAATAAAAATATGCAATTTGGAGGAGTCGATCGATCTACCAAGTTTAATCCATCCCACTAACTTCGAAGTCCTCATATATTAAAAGGGGTCAATTAATCGATCTAGGGGGGCGATCGATCGCTGGTCTATTTTCAGCCACAATTTCTTCAAAAGGGGAAAGAATGGGGCTTCGTAGAAATGGTTATAACTCAATCATACGACAATGAAATGATGTGTTGTCTGTAGCCACGCGAAGATAACTCAATGAATTAAGATTCCATGGAAGTCCGCCAATCAGGACGCAAAGTCTAAAATTATAAAAATTCCCCTGAAGTTGCATCTTGGAATAAAACTTTTTCGAAATGTAACCAATTTCTCCGCTAAAGATTCCAACACCTACAAAAGCTAAAATAACCCTTTCAAAACACACACACACAAATATATATATATATATATATATATATATATATATATATATATATATATATATATATATATATATATATATATTAAAAAAAGGTTATCTAGTAAATGAGCTTAAATATAGGAATTAATGAACACAAGTATGCTATAAGGCGCAAGAATAAAGGGAATTAATAAAAATATATGTAAGAGGGTGGTTTAGATAAGATGGAGGCGTAACCCCTTTTGAGTATGGTGATGACAAGGTTAATCAGTAAACACTAGTGATTTAGCCACAAGACACAAAGAACAGTTTGGAACGTATGAAACCCAGCTTAAACCCACAAATCTCTCGTGTATAACTCACAATATAATAAAGAACTCAGAAATAACTTAGCTAGAGGGAGAGAGAAGTAAGCATCCTAGATACACCTTAGTAGGCAGGTAAAAAAACACACACACCGAAAAGGTCTTCTTCAAGGATTATTGTCAAGTTATTAAAGCTCCCTAATAAATGACAAATGGTGGGTGGAAGAACTCTTTGGTTTTTCAATAACTCTTTCTCTAGTAATAATTTCTCAAAATCTTAGAAGAATATCTCCAAAAGAACTCTTTTTAGAACTTTTTGATCGATCCCCTTCCTTGGAGGTGGTTGGGGCCTTAAATAGCCCCCACACCACCCCCGAGGCAGCTAAGTCATTAATGCCTGTGAAAGACCTCCCTCATACCTTATGTCACCAGCATTAAATACCTGATGCACTAGTTGTCTTTACGTCATAAACATTAAATGCCAAGACATGACTTTTGCCTAACCACTGTGTGTCAGGGGGCTGTTGCCACAGAGGTTGCTTACCAACCGTCTGGCAGCCCCAAATACCACGGTGATTTACTCAAGTGCAGACTTGACGTTGTCTAGCTGGCTAGTGACATCACCTACAGTAGATGGGACATAAAGTAGAGGGTTGTTTGGTTCACAGCAAAGCCCCCGATGGAACTCGAAGCTAATTTGCTCTAGGTTCCACGGTGAAGATCTTTCGGTGTTTTACCAGGTGTATCTAAGATGGTCAGGACAAGCCCCAACGGTGCCCCACTTCTCAATCTTTGAAACCAAGTCCCTCTAAAGTTCCCACGGTGAGGTTGTTCGATAGAGCATGAAAGCTCTCACAGGCCTTGCCAAGCCTGGTCTCTCGCGAGTACCGTTCGACCTCACACCCATTCATTATTCTCGTTACAACATTACAGTCGTTACAACTCGTAGTCAATATAAACAAAGCTATAATATGACAAAGTAACAATAAGCTAAAGTACGAGTTGCCACGCCAAGCTTCCACGCTGAGCTGCCTCGCTGAGCTTATCCTCAGAACACTGTTGCTAATTGGTGGATTATCCCTAATCCCAGGATTACCTTCAGGCCCCCTCTACATTTGCCCCTTCGTGGAGGGATTTGTTGTGGGAACAAGAAGTGCCTCCACGAAAACTTCTCAATCCGATGAACCTTCTCTGTCTGGCCTGCTACTTTTTCCTAATGCCGAGCCTCAACCGTTCTAGCTTGAATATCTGAAATTCTCCCGAAGGACCTGCTAATATTCTCCCAGTAATATTCGAAAAAGCGAAAAATTCTCCCCGATGTAACTGAGTCATAACTAAACAACGTTTGAGCTTCTGACGAGGGGACATCGTGGCTTTTTTGAACCATTGGGACATCTTCTTCGTTGGGGGGTTTATTGGATATGTCTGAGAAAATCTTGGCGCCCAAAACTCAATCTTGCTTAGGAAGGTAACGATGGTTGTTCCCTAGGTGTCACTTCATTAATGACGTAGAGTTGTCTTTTCCATTGTCAGAACACTTCCCGAAGTGCCACGTGTACATTTGAAATGATTGCAGGTGGCCTCGCACGTGCAATGGTGGGAAACTTAAACGACGAACTTAAAAATTCAAACGGCTAAATCCCCCAAACACTTAAAACCTTCCTTTCTCTTACTTTGCCATTACCTTCTTCAAATTTCCTTCGCTTTTAGAGAGAGAGAGAGAGAGAGAGAGCTTCCATTGTTGAGCATCTGAAACCTCCATTGCTGTTCAAGCTTGTCCCTTCCTTTTCTTCCTCTCATCTTCTACGCCACCTCCTGTGGTTGCTCTCCTCCATTGTCGTGCTCAAGCTCCTCTTACTCAAGGCTTTTTTCATTTGCTCTAACACTCTGCCATGGCGTCTCTAAGTTACCCCACCATCTCTTCAACCAGTGCGCCGCCTGCTACCGCTGTTGCTACCACTGTTGCTGCCACTACTGCTGCTTCCGCTTTGGACGTTGCCCGTCGTGAACAGTTAAGGTTTTATCGTCGCTCTCCCATTTTTGGCAAGGATGATAGCTTTGCTGCTGCCTACAAGACTATCAAATTTGAATGCAAGTTTGAGACCTTATTGCTGGGTGACGAGGACGAAGAACCCTCGAAGTGGGGCTTTCTTCCTCCAGAGGGGACTCTCAGGTTTCTTCTGGAGCGAGGGGACTTCTAATGGTCCCAAATTGATTTCGAGGCACCAGGGGGTTCTCCTGCCCATTTTGCTGCTTGGAACTCTCACATGGTGAGTTCCCATGGTGATATTCTGAGTAAGATTGGCCTTCAACGGGCCAAATGGCTTGGTGAGTTTACTCTCTCCAAAAATAATGCTGCTCTCCCCATTCTTGTTTCCCGTTCGAACGTGACGACTCACACATTCATCGCTGCGTGGGGCGAGTTTACGATAACCCTAGAAGATGTCTGCGAGCTCCTGGGGCTCGAAGCAGCAGACCATGAGCCTTATACCGATGAGCCTCTCGACTCCCAAGAGATTGCTGACCGTTTGGCGTTGGACCGAATATACCGAAGTTGCATCGGTTCTTTAAACAAAGCTACCTTCACTCCGCTGATTAACTACTTCTTCATGGGTTCTAGTGAAGGCAGTTCTTCAACTTCAACGGATGCCCCTGGTCAAGGTACTTCGTTAGAGCTCCCCGCTTACATCCTTGTGATTCTTTCCCGTTTTCTTTTGACGGGAAAACCAAATGATCAGCCCCGAAGGGACCTTATCAATATATCCCTTCGTTTGGCCCGGGGCATCAAACTTCTTTTGGCTACAATTTCCTTAGGGTCCCTCTACACCTGGCTCGACAGAACATTGTTCGACATGGAACGATCGCTTGGTCGTTATAACCTGGCCAATTTTGCCAACAGCGTCCTTCTAACCGGCTTCCTGTACGTGCGCTTTCCTGTTGTAGAGGCCAAGGCCAACCGACCTCCTTCTGGGGAAACCATTCTGCCCCCACGCTCTTATATTTATCACAAGAGGTAGAACCGAAAAGAGCTGATCACCTCAATTGACCGTTTTGAGGACTTTGTCATGAGGCCTTACGGAGAGGACGTCTTTTTTCATACTTGTGATTTCTTCCAGCACGAATCCAGGGTGGTTCATGTGGGGGTAGACATTGAAGATTATAACCCCAATCGGTGCAGTCGTCAATTTGGGTTTGATCAGGGGGCTCCTCGCCCAGTTTTCCAATCTTCAAACCCAAAGGTTAGCTTCAGCGAAGCATGTTCCTTATTTTCCTCTACTGCTGCGTGGGGGATAAGTGAATCAATGGCTGGGCGAGTCACCATTCCTTCCAACAAAAGGCAAGGGGATGTGACCGGTCTATTTGCCACAAAGTTCTGGCCGAAACAACTGGCTGACATTACTGAGTTCATAGATGGCGAGCCCGTGTACCCTCCAGTTCTGTCTTTTTCTGTATTGGAGCTGGGACTTAAAGGCAACTCCGTTCTTGGGATTGATTTCCCTCTAAGCAAAACCCCTAAAAGGCCTACCGAAGAGCTTCCTCCGTTATGCCCCATGATTCCTACTGCCATACCCACACCCAAAAGTGTTGGGGTATCCAGGAAGACTGCTCCTTCGACTGGAGCCACTGCTAATGAAGGGTCTTCGCAGCCATCAACCAAGAAGGCCAAGAGTGGGGTGGCTTCCACGAAAAAAGCAAAGTCCAAATCCCAGACTCCGGTGGCAGCCCTTCCTATAGCCTCCGTTCCTCCTCCCATGTCTGCTGAAAAGGCCGAGAGGTTAAGGAGGGAGGTGCAGGCTGAGGTAGATCGGGTAAATGCAGAGTTTCAACGGCGCGCTGTCGTCGTTCCTCCTTCGGTTGCTTTCCCTACGATCAACGTCGATCCAACTGAGCCAGCTGCAAGGAGGAGGAAAAGTTCGAAGGTTCCTCAAGCTATTGGCAGTGATGTGACAAAGACAAGGAGGAGGACTTTAGGCACCAAGTCCCAGAGGAAGCAAGCTCCCACAGTGCAAGCTTCTCATTCTTCTTCCCGATCTGAGGTATGTACACTTATCTTGTTCTCTTTTCCTCTTTAGTTAAAGCAAGCTGCATTTTCTTATATATATATTGTTCTTAATTACTTTGGTGCGGGGGTTTAAAGAAACTGGGCCTCGTCCTCCTAGTCCCCCAAGTCCCCCCTAAGCCGTTTCGTGGGTGGTCGATGTGGTGCCCTCTCATCCGATACTACCCCACCCCGTTCGCCAATGACCGGGCTTACTTACTCCCGTCGTTCAATCTCACGACGGGAGAGGGAGGCAACTGTGGAGGGTGAGGTTATAGAGCCCATGGATGTCTCTTCGCCACAAGAGACAACGCAATCTAAGACAACTACCTCAGTCCCCTCTGGCTCACTGGCTTCCCCTGAGGTTGCTCTGCCCATTGTTCTGGCTGCTGCAAGTGACCCTGAGGTAATGATTTCATACTTAATTTGTCTGATCTGGCATTCCTTCTCTTTCACCCCATTCTGTGTGCTGAATTTGGGATGTTGGTTGCCCTAGGTCGAAGTGTCCTCGCTGCTAGCAAACATTGTTCGTCCAACGGTGCTGGCGAGACCTCTGACCACAGTTCCCCTTTTCAATGTCCTGACTGAGGCAAGTAACACTTGGATATATTTCACCCTTTTTCTGTACTTGTTCCTCTTTACTAACATTGGCTTTTATATTGCAGCTTTCCCCTGATCTTTCACCACCCTCTTCTTTGGGTAGTCTTTACGCACACAAGGCTAAGGTTGGGGCTTCTTCGCAGCCTGGTGGTTTTTCTGCGCCCCTTCTGCTGGGGCCTCTTTCGAGAGTCCATCATCTATTCCCAATGAACCCCCTACGCTTCCTTTGGTACCTTATGTGGGCGAGGGAACTTTGCCGATAGTTGAGGTTTCTGCGGCCAGAGACACTGTTGAGGCTGATGAGGTAACAAGTCCCCTCCCAACGGTTCCTGCCCCTTTAACCTCCGTGGTGACTCCCATTCCTGCCCCTGTTGTGACTCAGGTACTTTCTTAATTCTCTGCATAAACTCCACCGTATGTTAGGGTTTTTTTTTCATAACTCCATCTTATAACGATGACTTAACAACGAAAACGCTTGTTAAGATTTTTATATATAGTCTCCACCTTATAACGGTGACTTAACAACGAAAACGCTTGTTAATATTTTTATATAATCTCCACCTTATAACGGTGACTTAACAACGAAAACGTTTGTTAAGATTTTTTATATAATCTCCACCTTATAACGGTGACTTAACAACAAAAACGCTTGTTAAGATTTTTATATAATCTCCACCTTATAATGGTGACTTAACAACGAAAACGCTTGTTAAGATTTTTATATAATCTCCACCTTATAACGGTGACTTAACAACGAAAACTCTTGTTAAGATTTTTATATAATCTCCACCTTATAACGGTGACTTAACAACGAAAACGTTTGTTAAGATTTTTTATATAATCTCCACCTTATAACGGTGACTTAACAACGAAAACGCTTGTTAAGATTTTTATATAATCTCCACCTTATAACGGTGACTTAACAACGAAAACGTTTGTTAAGATTTTTTATATAATCTCCACCTTATAACGGTGACTTAACAACGAAAACACTTGTTAAGATTTTTATATAATCTCCACCTTATAACGGTGACTTAACAACGAAAACGTTTGTTAAGATTTTTATATAATCTCCACCTTATAACGGTGACTTAACAACGAAAACGCTTGTTAATATTTTTATATAATCTCCACCTTATAACGGTGACTTAACAACGAAAACGTTTGTTAAGATTTTTATATAATCTCCACCTTATAACGGTGACTTAACAACGAAAACGCTTGTTAAGATTTTTATATAATCTCACTGTTTTTTATATATCTTCTCAGGTTGCTCGGGAGGATTCTTCACCAGCTCTTTCACTTATGGGCACACCTCGTCAGGAACCTGCTGTTTCGGAAGAATCTGATCATGCTGACCAAGGTTCCACGACTGGTGCCGAGGCAGAGAGTGAATCTGGGTGCGAATTGCCTCTTCCTGACTTAACTCCTCCTGCCTTTTGCCTAATGGTGCCTCATAATTCTTCCCAAATGCCTGTGAGCCATCGCTTGGTGATTGAGCAGTTAGTGAACCATCACCCCGAGACCTTCACCGTGGACTGCCTACGGTCCAAAATTCCTGTGATGAGTCATCGACTACAAGTCATGGCGATCGTTGTTACTGAGATTGCCAGTACTCCCACTTCCAGTGTCACCCGAGCCCTCATTAATCAGTTTCTGGGTTTTCTGAAGGAATTGGGTCGTGACGGTTTCCGTTTCGACTGGCTTATAACGTATTTGAAAACTTTGAAGAGTCAGCAGCTGATCGGCCAGAGGGAACTACTGAGAAAGCACCAGGAGGACCAACGGACTGAGGAGGTTAAGTTAGCTGAGCTGGCACCTCTTTTGGAATCGGCGGATGAAGAAGTAAAGAATGCCGAAGAGGCTCTGCGTTTGGCCAAGCTAAAACGGGAGAGACTTCTAATTGAATGCGCACCAGTGCAAACCAGGCTAGAGGTTGTTGTCAATGCTCAAAGCTCCTTTGCGTCAGCTTCTTCGGGCCTTCCTGGGGATTTTTTCTCTTCCCCGGACCTATGGTTCCTCTTAGGGTAGTAAACTCCTGTATATATTTTCTTTCTTCGTCCATTCATATAATTCTTGGGCAATAGTTCCCAATTTTTTGTAATGCTCTCTTGTTTAATGAATGAAAGAATGTATATTTTCCAATTTATCTCTGAGTTATGATTGCTTTCATATCAATGTCTATACTTCACGTCATCAATAAAACTTGTATATTCATAATCAAAGACTAGATACATCGATGGTACAAACATAATTGTTTACACATGATAGACTTTCAGCCATTTATTGTTAATTTTGAATGGATTATCTTCCTCCAACTTAGAAATTAAGCAATAACCTAAATCATGAGCTTCCTTCACGATGAAAGGTCCCTCCCAATTGGCTACGAACTTTGGCAGAGGAAGTCCCTTAATGTGTTTCACCGCTGCTTTCAAAATGAGATCTCCCTCCACGAACCTCCTTGGTCTTACCAGGTTATCATATGCCCTAGAGAGATGCTTTGTATACATTTGAAAATGTTGCATCGAGGTGTCTCTGTGTTCATCCATTGCCTCCAACTGCACATGCCTGTTCTGAGGAAGCATGCTACTTCGCAAGGCGTATCGAGCAGAGGGAACTTCCAACTCCACTGGAAGGATTGCCTCAGCCCCGTAGACAAGGGAGAACGGAGTGTACCCTGTGGGTTTCCTCTTCGTCATTCGATAGGCCCACAACACTGCTGGTATCTTGTCATCCCACGATCCTGGAAAGTCCTCCATCGTTTTAGCCAAGATATTAACCAGAGTTTTGTTAGTTGCTTTGGCCTGACCGTTCCCCTTTGGGTATGCCACCGTTGAAGTGTGATGAACAATGGAGTACTTGTCTGTGAGCATCGTTACTTCTGAGTTGACGAAGGGAGTCCCATTATCTGAGAGAATAACCTTTGGGATCCCAAAACGGCAAATGATATACTCTCTGATGAAGTTACTCACTACCCCAGTCGTTGCCCTTTTGAGTGGTATTGCTTCAGCCCATTTTTTAAAGCACTCTGTTGCTATCAGTATCCATATCTTGCCCCTCGACGAAGGATGTATCGCCCCCACGAGGTCGAATGCCCAAGTGTGGAAAGGATAAGGCGTTGCCAGAGAGTGTAAGTCCACCGATGGGGCATGGATCATATTTCCATGAAGTTAGCAAGCTTTGCATTTTTGAACAAATTCGGCAGAGTCTTTCTCCATCGTTCGCCAATAATACCCCAACGTCATCAGCTGATCATATAACTTTGCCCCTCCTATGTGAGCTGGGTCATGGGCTTGTTTGAGGACCTCAGTTGCTTCTTCCTTTGTGATGCAACGCAATGGCCTGTTGAAGTACCCCCTTCGATAAAGCTGCCCCTCCTGGATATAGAACCTCGGGGCCCTTCACTTCAGTCCCATCGCATCCATTTTCTCCGTTGGGACAATTCCATCTTGAATAAAGTCGATATAGGGCTGCCTCCAGTCCGTTTGGGCTTCGATGAAATGGCACTCAGCTGCTTCGAAAAATAGCTGACACTTATCACAATTCCGTTGTAGTTCTGCCGCATCCTGTTTCATTCTAGGCCAAAAATATCCCCCTCTTTAAATTCTCCTATAAAGAGGTATCTTAGTTGTTTCGCAGTGCTCCTCATGTGTTTTCTTCAACCTCCGCTCTGCTTCTTCTGGCCCAATACATCTCGATAACCATCCCCCTGCATTTCTGAAGTAAAGATTTCCCTGGTTTGTAAAGTATTGGGCTAACTCTCTTAGTCCCATAGCTCATTCGCCAGACTCCAGTTGCTTCCTGATCTCTCCTCTCCAATCCACGTCTCCCTCCATCGGTAGTATTGACTGCACCACCGAAGGAGCTGTTCTTCGTTGGATCGTAACGATAGTCGTATCGCTCCTCATGACCATCTTTTGAGCAATAGTGGCATAAGCATCTGGATGACGGTTCATCGTTCTGGGATGTCTTCTGATTTTGGTCCGATGGAACTGGCTGAGGAGCCTTTGAATGATCGTTCTGTACGGTGCCAAACTCATGTGCTTCAACGCATATTCTCCGTTAACTTGCTGAATTACTAAGTCCGAGTCACCCTTGATGCAGAGTGAACGAATTCCCCTTCGAAGAGCCTCCAGCAACTCTAGTACCAATGCTTCGTATTCTGCTTCGTTATTGGAGCAAGGGAAATCTAGTTTGTAGGAAAGGTAAATCTCATTCGTTCCTTTTGAAAGGATGACCCCTTCCCCTCCTTTTTTCTCTGCCGAAGACCCATCAAACTGCATCGTCCATTCCTCATCGGTTGCATCCAGATAGTTGGCTTGTAAGTCATCTCCCGGAATGTCTTCTTTAGGTGGTTCAAACGTTCCTGATGGAAAGATTGCCAACAGATCAGCATACGCCTGGCTCTTGATAGCACGAGGAACCACACACTTTAAATCATATTCGGAGAGAATAAGGAACCACCTAGCTGCCCTGCCAATCAAGATAGTTCTAGCCAACAAATACTTAATAGGATCACATCTAGTTATAATATGAATTGTAAAAGACAGCATATAATGTCTAAGTTTTTGTGCTACAAACACTAAGGCCAAACAATGCCTTTTTAGGCTGCTATATCTAATCTCTGGCCCATGTATGATCCTGCTGAGATAATACACTGGCCGTTCTTGCCCGTTAACATCTTGTGCCAGCAAAGCTCAAACGGACCTTGTAGTGGAGGTGAGGTACAGCTGCAACGGTACTCCTGCCTGTGGAGGAACCATGATTTGTGGTGAAACGAGCAGCTTCTTCAACTCATCGAGAGACTCCTGGTGATCCTTTTCCCACCTGAACTTTGTGTTCTTTCGCAGCAGTTGCATCAATGGGTGTGTTACCTCGGCCAATCCCGGTACAAATCTTTTGAGGTAGGAGACTTTACCGAGGAAATTTTTTAGCTCCTTCGCCGTTCTTGGGCACGGCATCTCTAAGATCGCGTGTTGTTTATCCTGGTCCATCTGCACCCCTTGTCGATCAACCACAAAGCCTAGAAACTTCCCGCTTGTTACTCCGAAGACGCACTTCAATGGGTTCATCCTTAATTTATACTTCCTACATCGAGTAAACACCTTCTTTAAGTCGTTTAGGTGGGACTCCTCCTTCTTCGATTTGATGACCAAATCATCCACATAGAATTCTACAAATTTGTGGAAAAAATCGTGAAAAATTACCATCATTGTTCTTTGATAAGTAGCTCCCGCGTTCTTAAGTCCAAACGGCATTACTTTGTACATAAAATTGCCCAACGGGGTTCTGAATGCCGTTTTCTCTGCGTCTGCGGGGTCCATCTTGATCTGGTTGTACCCTACGTACCCATCCATGAAGCTATACATCTCATGCCTAGCCGTGGCATCTATCAAGCTATCAATGAAGGGTAGAGGGAACTCATCTTTGGGGCAAGCCCTGTTCAAATCTCTAAAATCAACACAGATCCTTATTTGACTCTTATCCTTCTTCCCTACTGGCACAATGCTAAATAGCCAAAGGGGATGCTGTATTGGTTTGATGAATCCTGCTGCCAACAAATGCTGAACCTCTTCCTTAATCTTCAAGTCCAACTCAGGTTTATAAGTCCTTGTTGCCTGCTTCACCGGGATGGCTGAAGGCATCACGTTTAGCTTGTGGCAGCTCACTTCCTCATCTAGCCCTTCCATTTCAGTATACTTCCATGCAAAGACATCTATGAACTCCCGGATTAGCCCAACCAAGGCTTCTCATTTCTCCTTACCGAGATCCTTCGCGATGAAGATGGGCCTTGGGTCTTCCCCTTCTCCTTCCAGGTTCAACTGCTCCAACTCTTGTGCCTGGGGCTTTGGTTGATTTGCCATCTGGTTCTTCGGTGACCTCCTCCACGAACTCCTGTATGTTGGAGTTGTCTATCACCATACACTGTCCCTGTTGATCCACCAAGAAACACTCATATAACGGGTCAGCCCCATCCTCGATCTCTTCGGCCGCCCGCTCACATCGTTATAAACGGTATACCACCTTCCCCTCTTCAGTGACCACCTTCTTGCATTGCCTGTTGGTAGTTGTTGCCACGGCCTTCCTCTTCCTCTCTCTCGAAGCCTCAGCGATTCTTCCCCCTGAAAAGCGACTCAGCACGCTTTGTCGTTGGACCTCATTCTCCACAGGATCCACTCTAAGCCTTACTTTGTTTTTGAGCTGCTTCGTGGTACTTTGGGGTCGAGGGATCACCTGATGGGTTTCTTCGGCCCTCACCCCTTCGTTACTCGCGGCTTCTTTACTTTGCTCGTTCAGAGGCCCCATTCTATCTCTGATCGAGGGAACCCATGCCCCCTCCATTCTTCTCGTTAGGACTCGAGCATCCTCCTCCAACTCCGTATAAAAGGACGCATCTACAAAGTGAGCTTCCTCGATAGCAAAAGGCCTTTTTGTAGCCCTAATGGTCACTTCTGTTACTTTGACATTCGCCTTGGCGCATTGATGATATGTTGAAGGAACTAAACCTTGATTGTGCATCCACACTCTTCCTATTAGTAAATGATAGGAAGTTGCACTTTCTATTACATGGAACTTGATGTGGGAACTCAGATTTCCCATTACAATTCCCACATTCACATACCCAATGGATTTGGAAGATTGGTTGTCATACCCTGAGATTACCAGAGGCATGGGGACCAACCTTTCTTCTGGGATATTAGCTGCGTGGAAGGAGTTGATCGGCATAATGTTGATGGAAGCACCCCCATCCATAAGCGTTCTTGCAAAACTAACCCCGTTGATACTGGCCGTCACATACAAGGGCCTGTTATGAGGGAACCTTACAGCTCTATCTGCATCGCTGAAGGTCACCTCTGATAGGAACTTTTTCACCAGCCTCGCCATGGGTCCCCTCCATTTCAACGAGGGAACTGCGTCCTTCTTCGCGATGTCTAGGATCGCCCGAGTTATTTCCAGTCTGCTCTCCTTTGGTATCCACACTTGATCGAAGAACCAAGCGAACTTTGGGGATTTTAAAACTGCGCTGTATTCAACGACTGCCTCCATTTCCTCACCCTCAACGCTGTATACGTCTTCCACGTTTTTAGCGCTTTCTTCATTATAGGCTAAAACTACGTTAGCCATTCCTGTGGTGCAATGTTCCAGAGTTTCTTCGAATTCCATTTGCTTCATTGTTGACCTTCCTCCTTCTCTTTCTGCCTCATCATCGTAGGCCATCACCAAGTTGGCCCCATGCGCTGGAAGTGGGTTGTTGTTAACATTCTGTGGGGGGATCTGCAGCGTCCCTGCCTTCATGTACTTGTCAATGATTCTTCTCAGTGTGAAGCAGCTCTCTGTCGGGTGCTGGATCTTTCGATGAACCTGACAATACCTAGGATCCGCCTTCGTTGCGTCATCGGGTTCTTCCGCCGGAACGCCTTTTGGTAGGTAGACCGTTCCACCTTGGACCATGGTGTTATAACAGCTCACCGCCTCTTCTATCGTGCACGGTAACGGTGGTGGGTCTTCTCTATCCCTTCCGAACTTCCTTTTGTTGTCCTTCTTCGCCGCCTTACCCCCATCTGTTCCTTTGGTGTATCCCACTCGTGGGGGTTGAGGCCTTCCTCCCCCAGGTTGTATCGGCTGCCTGAATATCATAGGCACCGCCACCGGGTTTGGTCGTATGACCAATGAGATGTTCCTTGCAGATTTTAAGAACGCCGAAAAAGTTCCCTCGCGCGTCTCATTGATAAGATGGCAAATGTACTCCGGTAGTAGTCCTTCGGCACAGATTTGTAATAGTTTAGACTCCTTGGCCTCCTCTCTCACATCCAGAGACCTTTCCCTGAACCTCCGAACGTATGCCACCACGTCTTCTCCTGGTCGTTGCTTCTCTCTCCCTAGTTGGGTCAGAGTGAATTCATCCTCTGCTAGAAAGAACTTTTGGACAAACAGCACATGCATCTCTTCCCACGTGGAAACACTCTTAGGGGCCAAACCAGAATACCACGTGTATGCTTTATCGGTTAGGGATTTGGAAAACTCCCTCAACCTGAGCTTCTTGTTGTTGCAATGCGCCCCCAAGTGCTCAATAAAACATTTAATGTGCTCTTTCGGATTCCCACCCTTCCCTGTGTATTTTTCAAAGATGGGGGGAATATAATCCCTCGGGTAAGGCTCATCGTTGTATTCCTGAGGATAAGGTGTCCTAAAGTCATCATAGACTGAAGCTACCTCGCCTATAGACTGTGAGGAAGCCTGCATGAACTTCAACATCTCCTTTTGAATTTCTCTCCTCATTTCCTCCATGGGCGATGGGGCAACGACCAATGGGGGTGTTGGCTGAATGACCGTTACAGTTGGAGCCATCGTTACAGCTGGTGCCGTTGATACTCCGGAGATTCCCACCGCCGGATTCACGACGGAGGGTTTGCTTGCCGGGGCTGCTCCCGTTGTACCTGCGCCTGGTGGAACCGTTGGAGCTGCCCTTGGTGTTACGAAGGAATTGGCTTCGAGTCCTCCCAGCACCGTTGAAGCTGCAGGAGTTAGCAAAAACTCATAGAACTTGCTCATGAGGAGGGTCATCTGGGAAGGTCCCAGCCCAGTGCTCGTGGAAGCCTGCGTCACTCCTTGAGCGCCTGCTGTTGTCTGAACTGGAGGCACTTCTATTCGAGGAGCTCCGCTCCTTAAAGCCTCCAATTCTACCGCTTCTTGCTCTTCACTGTGTTGGATATCATCAAAGCTGAGCCTTCGATTAACGTTATCTTGCGCCATACTCCTTCCTTAGAAGAATTCCTCCCCAGTAGAGTTGCCAAATGTAAGAGGGTGGTTTAGATAAGATGGAGGCGTAACCCCTTTTGAGTATGGTGATGACAAGGTTAATCAGTAAACACTAGTGATTTAGCCACAAGACACAAAGAACAGTTTGGAACGTATGAAACCCAGCTTAAACCCACAAATCTCTCGTGTATAACTCACAATATAATAAAGAACTCAGAAATAACTTAGCTAGAGGGAGAGAGAAGTAAGCATCCTAGATACACCTTAGTAGGCAGGTAAAAAAACACACACACCGAAAAGGTCTTCTTCAAGGATTTCTATCAAGTTATTAAAGCTCCCTAATAAATGACAAATGGTGGGTGGAAGAACTCTCTGGTTTTTCAATAACTCTTTCTCTAGTAATAATTTCTCAAAATCTTAGAAGAATATCTCCAAAAGAACTCTTTTTAGAACTTTTTGATCGATCCCTTTCCTTGGAGGTGGTTAGGGCCTTAAATAGCCCCCACACCACCCCCGAGGCAGCTAAGTCATTAATGCTTGTGAAAGACCTCCCTCATACCTTATGTCACCAGCATTAAATACCTTATGCACTAGTTGTCTTTACGTCATAAACATTAAATGCCAAGACATGACTTTTGCCTAACCACTGTGTGTCAGGGGGCTGTTGCCACAGAGGTTGCTTACCAACCGTCTGACAGCCCCAAATACCACGGTGGTTTACTCAAGTGCAGACTTGACATTGTGTAGCTGGCTAGTGACATCACCTACAGTAGATGGGACATAAAGTAGAGGGCTGTTTGGTTCACAGCAAAGCTCCCGATGGAACTCGAAGCTACTTTGCTCTAGGTTCCACGGTGAAGATCTTTCGGTGTTTTACCAGGTGTATCTAAGATGGTCAGGACAAGCCCCAACGGTGCCCCACTTCTCAATCCTCCAAACAAAATCCCTCTAAAGTTCCCACGGTGAGGTTGTTCGATAGAGCATGAAAGCTCTCACAGGCCCTGCCAAGCCTGGTCTCTCGCGAGTACCGTTTGACCTCACACCCATTAATTATTCTCGTTACAACATTACAGTCGTTACAACTCGTAGTCAATATAAACAAAGCTATAATATGACAAAGTAACAATAAGCTAAAGTACGAGTTGCCACGCCAAGCTTCCACGCTGAGCTGCCTCGCTGAGCTTATCCTCAGAACACTGTTGCTAATTGGTGGATTATCCCTAATCCCAGGATTACCTTCAGGCCCCCTCTACAATATCCATGACCAATAAATTCCATGTTGTAACGTCCCATGATTTTTAGCCATAAAAATCTTTATTAAATAAAAAAAATCTTGGGAAAATAATTTTTAGAATTTATTTAGTTTGAGCATTTAAAAATGTTAGTTTCTATACATTTAAAATAAGTATTTAAGTGATATTTTAATTGGGAGTAAAATTTGGAATTTCAAGATTTTTATATATATAAACATGGGAATCTCAGTTTGGCAGGTCTACGGAATTGGTTTGGCCCTGGGGGCAAACCAGTTCGCGTCGGCAGTGGTTCGGTAGTGGGTTTTCTTTTATAGTTTGTGTAGGAATCTAACACTTCTCTTTTTATAAAATATAATGAACAAAATTTAGATTTTTCAACACTTGAACCCATCTAAAAAATCTGTAGCCTCCCAAAATATTATTTCCTCTCATCTACAAAATCTAAACCCCATTAAATATAAGTTTCAACCCAAGTTTGGAATATCTAAATCTATCTTTCTCAAGAATGACCAAGAACGTGTCTTTGTTATTTTTGCGAGAGTATTGCAATAGTATAATCATATTTTCAAGAACACTTCATTACAAGCATGAATACTTCTATTGACCCCCTTAAGTGTTATGTGTTTTAGATATCGCCTAAACTTTAATAAATAGTATTTTTTTTAAATCAGTTAAGAAGATTAATTAGAAAAAGTGACAGTAGTTATGGGGCTATTTTTATTCAAATCTAAAAATATAATTAAGACTAGAAATAATCGCATGCTTAGATTAGAGATTTTAATTACGATAGAATTGTGGAACGTTTCGCGTATTAAAGTTAAAAATATGAATTTGTAATAATGTTTCGACTCGAAAAATCATGATTTTTATATGTAGATTGTAAAATGGAATTATTATTGTATAATATTGTGAATATGCATGTTAAAAATGGAATCTTGAGCTAATCGAAAAATAGCACTTATGTGGAAATTATGGAATATTATAACTTGTGTGACTTTTGGTAGAACTTGTTTAATTATATGATTAAAGAAACGTAATTTGGGTGATATTGTAATCGAAGAATTAATTGGAAGAATTGTTGCTATAAATTAAAAATATACTTTTTGTGAATGTTGCTTGTGTTAATATTTTGACACTGTGGGGTCATTGGGATTTTTTGAGTAGATATGATCTTACCCTTATTCTTAGGTTGCTTGATAAGTATGGAACTAGTAAGTAGGTCTCGTTATTGTTAACACTTTCTAGGTATTGGACATTCATACGCTTGGGTATTTCCTAGGGGGGCTATGTAGTACATCGTTCCATTATTCCATTAGACTAGGTACGAGACTAGGTGATAATTATTGGTAGGTATTCTTACTAAGTGATACGCTAGGAAATACTTGTGGTTTTGGTGATCTCTAAGTATGGGACTAGGGATGGTTTTAGGACGTGATGCCCAAATAAAGGATGGAACAAATAGATAATGGAGAGCTAGATATTAAATTAATAATTAATGCGTAAGATAAAGAACAATATTAAAAATAAATTTGCATCGCGAGTAGGGTTAATAATTTGGGAAAACTGGCTATAGCGAGGTGGGTGTGTGTGTTGGCATCAGGAGTATGTGTAGGGCTAATAAAATTGGGCAAACTAGTTATAGTGACGTGTCATGCGTGGAACCTCATAATATGTACAGTGCCAACGAAATGGCCGAAGTGGCTATAGTGAGGAGTATGTGTGTGGAGTAAAAATGTGGGCGCATCAGTAGTATGTGCATGACTCGTAATAGGACGAACTGGCTATACTGGTGTCGCATTAATAAAATTGGTTACATAATTTCAATTAATAATTGTGAATTTATAATGAAATGTTGTAACAACATAATTGGACTTGAATAATGGAGTGGCTTAGTTATGTGGGTAATTAGTGTGATGTTACTTTACTCGCATGTTATTATATCGTTTAATTTAAAATACTCTTTTGTAATATTTTTCATATATGATTCTTATGTCTGGGTTCAAGGGACCTAATTGGGAGGAGTATTTATTGTTCATGCGGTGGGATATGACCCCAATGCGTTAACTAACATTCCAGGTATAGTTGATGGAGTAGTTGCACCGGATGAATTGAGAATTACGGAGTGTAGCTGGAAATTTATCTTTATTGCTTTAGTAATTTAGATTTCTTTCCATGGTTTTACATATGAGACTGTCATTTATGAATTTGCTGGGCCATTCGTTTCCACAACTGTTTACGATTTTTCGTTTAAGACTGGTAGCTGATTATTTATTTTTGAGTTATAATCTATTGTTTCGAATGGACTTTATTTTGGTGATAGATTTTATTGTATGAATATTTATATTCGTTGAGTTAAATTGGATTATATCTTGTGGAAACAATATTTTTATTATCTTATATTTCTGTCACATGCTGAGAATGGTATTTTATTGCTGATGCCCAACATAGGTTGGCGGTGGTGGCTAGCCATCTCGCTCGCCAAAATGCGTCGGGGTATCACAGATGGTATCAATCTTTTAGGTTTTGAGTCCATTATAGATTCTGCATTATCGATCTTTGACTCCATTTATTTATTCGTGCTCTCTAAGGTATTGGGTCTAGCATACATGTTAGTTGTGTTTCTTGCAGATAGGTAGAAATAATGATGTGAGGATCCTTGGAGTTGATTTTGGAGATGAGATATATTTTGAATATCGTTAGTACAGATGATAGGTATTTCGAGTATCAATGTGCTGATATGGTTTGATTTGAGAACTTTAGCATTACGAAGGCTTTTGGAGATAAAACCGAGTAGAGATTTATGGGAGATCGTGATACGCCGTTATTTTCATAGTTATACTTATATATATAGTTAGGATATATATTGTATTTTTGTTCGTGGGGTAGGAGCATATAGGATTGGGTGTATGGACGCCCAATCGTAGTATTTTATGGGTAGACATATATACGCGTTATTTTATTTGCGTAATTTTACGTTTGACGTTTAGGCTTGGTCGAATTTTGAGGACGAAATTCCTGTATTTATTGGGGGAGTATGTAGCACCCCTTGATTTTTAGGCGTAAAAATCTTTGTTAAATAAAAAAAATCTGGAAAAAATAATTTTTGGAATTTATTTAATTTTAGCATTTAAAAATTTTAGTTTCTATGTATTTAAAATACAGTTTTAAGTGGAATTTAAATCGGGAGTAAAATTTGGAATTATCAGCTTTTTATACACTAAAACGTGGGAATCTCAGTTTAGCAAGTCGACCTGAACCGATTCCCCGACAGTGGTTCGGCAGGTGGGTTTTCTTTTAGAATTTGTGTAGGAATCAAGCACTTCTCTTTTCCTAAAATATAATGCATTAAATTTAGAGATTTTCAACACTTGAACACATCTCATAAAGCAGTAGCCTCCCAAAGGATTATTTCCTCTCATCTACAAAATCTAAACCCCGTTAAACACAAGTTTCAACCCAAGTTTTGAAGATCTAAATCAAAATTTCTCAAGAACGACCAAGAACGTGTCTTTGCTATTTTCTGCGAGACGATCGTAACCCTGTAATCACATGTTCATGACGACTTCTTTATAGGCATGAATACTTCTATGTCTCTCCTTAAGTGTTATGCGTTTTAGATATTGCTTAAACTTTAATAAATAGTGTTTTTCTTAAAATAAATTAGAAAAAACAATTAGGATAAGTGAAAGTAATTACGTTACTATTTTTATTCAAATCTTAAAATATAATTAAGACTTGAAACAATCGTATTCTTAGATTAGATATTTGAATTACGATTGACTTGTGGAACGTTTCGCGTATTAAAATTAAAAATATGAATTTGTAATAATCTTCGACTCAAAAAATCATGATTTTTAGGAATAGATTATAGAATGGATTCATTATTGCGTAATATTGTGAATATGCATGTTAAAAATCGAATCTTGTGTTAATAAAAAAATTGCACTTTTGTGAAAATTATGAAATATCATAACCTATGTGACTTTTGGTAGAATTTTTTTAATTATATTATTAAACAAACGTAATTGGGATGATATTATAATCGGAGAATTAATTGGAAGAATTGTATCTATAAATTAAAAATATGCTTTTTGGGAATACTGCTTGTGTTAATATTCGGCGACCTTAGGATTTTTGGTGTAGTTATGCTCTTACCTTTATTCTTAGGTTTCTTGTTAGGTATGGGACTAGCAGGTAGATCGAGTTGTTATAACACTTTCTATGTATGGGACTAGTTAGTGTAGTTTCGTACGGTTGGTTATTTTCTGGGTGGGAGTAGGTAGTACATCGTTATGTTGTTCTGTTAGCCTATGTGGTAATTATTGGTAGGTATTCTTACTAAGTGATAGGCTAGGAAATACTTGCGATTTTGGTGATCTCTAGGTATGGGACTAGGGACGGTTTAGGACGTGATGCTTGAATAAAGGGAGGAAATTATAGAGAACAGAGAGCTGGATATTAAATTAATAAATAATGCCAAAGATAAAGAACAGGTACTAAAAATGAATTTTCACCGCGAGTATGTGCAGGGCTAACAATTTGGGAAAACTGGCTATAGCGAAGTGGGTGTGTGGGTGTTGGCGTCAGGAGTATACGCAGGGGTAACAAAATTGGCCAAACGGTCTATAGTGACGTGTTGTACGTGTAACCTCACAGTATGTATAGTGCTAACGAAATTGGACAAACTGGTTGTAGTGAGGGGTATGTGTGTGGAGTAAAATTATGGGCGTGTTAGGAGTATAGGTAGGACTCGTAATAGAGTGAACTGGCTATACCGGTGTCGCATAAATAAAATTGGTTGTATCAATTCAATTAATAATTGTGAATTTATAATGAAATGTTGTAATAACATAATTGGACTTGAATAGTGGGGTGGCGTAGTTATGTGCGTAGTTAGTGTTCTGTTACTTTACTCGCATGTTATTATATCGTTTGATTTAAAATACTGTATTGTAATATTTATAATGTACGATGCTTATCTATGGGTTCACGGACCCTAATTTGGACGAGTTTCTAGTGTTCATGCGGTGAGATCTGACCCATTGCGTTGACTAACATTCTAGGTATAGTTGTTGGAGTAGCTGCACCAGATGAATTGGAGAATTGTGGAGTGGAGCTGGAGATTTATCTTTATTTATTTAGTAATTTAGATTTCTTTCAATAGTTTTACTTATGAGACTGTCATTTATTAATTTGGTGGGTCATTCGATTCCACAGTTGTTTACGATTTTCAGTTTAAGACTTGTAACTGGATTATTTATTTTTGAGTTTTAATCTATCGTTTGGAGTGGACTTTATTTTGGAGTTAGCATGGTAATGGATTTTATTTTATGGATATTTATATTCGTTGAGGTAAATTGGATTATATCTTGTGGAAACAATGTTTTTATTGTCTCATATTTCTTTTACATGCTGGGAATGGTATTTTATTGGTGACGCCCAATGTAGGTTGGCAGTGGTAGCTGGCCACCTCGCTCGCCATAATGCGTCGGGGTATCACAGCTGGTATCAGAGCATGTTCTTAGGTCTTGTAGGTTTTTAGTCCATTATAGATTCTGCATTATCGATCTTTGACTCCATTTGTTTATTCGTATTCTCTAAGGTATTGGGTCTAGCATACGTGTAGCTGTGTTTCTTGCAGATAAGGAGTTTGTCTTAAGGCCGTTATAGGCATTGAGGTTAGAAGTAGAAATATTGATGTGAGGATCATTATAGTTTATTTTTTAGATGAGATTTATTTTGAAGATTGTGAGTACAGATGTTAGGTATTTCGAGTATCAATGTGGTGATGTGATTTGATTTGAGGACTTTAGCATTTCAAAGGCTTTTGGAGATAGAACCGAGTAGAGATTTATCATGATACGTCGTTATTTTCATAGTTATGCTTATATATATAGTTAGGGTATATATATATATTGTATTTTTGTTCGTGTGGTAGGTACATGCAGGATTAGGTGTATGAGCGCCCAATCGTAGCATTCTACGGGTAGGCATATATAAGCCATATTTTATTTGGGCGATTTTACGTTTGACGTTTATACTTCCTCGAATTTTGAGGACGAAATTTCTGTATTAGTGGCGGAGTATGTAACACCGCGTGATTTTTAGCCGTAAAAATCTTTGTTGAATAAAAAAAACCTCGAAAAAAATTATATTTGGAGTTTATTTAATGTTAGCTTTTAAAAATGTTAGTTTCTATATATTTAAAATAAGGTTTTAAGTGGAATCTAAATCGGGAATAAAATTTGGAATTACCATCCTTTTATATATAAAAACGTGAGAATCTCGATTTATCAAGTCGACCAAACTAGTTTGGTCCTGGGGGCGAACCAGTTCGCCCCGGCAGTGATTCGGCAAGTGGGTTTTCTTTTAGAGTTTGTGTAGAAATCAAAAACTTCTCTTTTCCTAAAATATAATGGACGAAATTTAGACTTTTCAACACTTAAACCCATCTCAAAAAGCAATAGCCTCCCAAAATATTATTTCCTCGCATTTACTAAACCACATTAAACACAAATTTCAACCCAAGTTTTGAGATCTAAATCAAGATTTCTCAAGAATGACCATGAATGTGTATGCTATTTTTTGTAAGAGGATCGCAACCGTGTAATCGGATTTTCACGATGAATTTTTTAAGGCAAAAATATTTCTATGGTTCTCCTTAAGTGTTTTGCGTTTTAGATATTGCTTAAACTTTAATAAATGGTGTTTTTCTTAAAAAAATAGGAAGACTAATTAGGAAAAGTGAAAGTAATTACGTGGCTATTTTTATTCAAATCTAAAAATATGATTAAGACTTGAAACAATCGCATGCTTAGATTAGAGATTTGGATTACGATAGAATTGTGGGACGTTTCGCATATTGAAATTAAAAATATGAATTTGTAATAATATTTCGACTCGGAAAATCACGATTTTTATATGTAGATTATAAAATGGATTTATTATTGCGTAATATTGTGAATATGAATGTTATAAACGGAATCTTATGTTAATCGAAAAGTGGCACTTATGTGAATTTATGAAATATCATAACTTGTGTGACTTTTGGTAGAACTTGTTTAATTATATAATTAAACGAATGTAATTTGAATGGTATTGTAATCCGAGAATTGATTGGAAGAATTGTAGGTACAAATTAAAAATATGCATTTTGAGAATGTTGCTTGTGTTAATATGTCTACACCGCGGGGACATTGGGATTTTTGGAGTAGTTATGCTCTTACCCTTATTATTAGGTTACTTGATAGGTGTACCCCAGCCCTCTCTCCACCATCTTAAAGACTCTTGAGCTTAGATGAAATCAATGACAACCTCAAAATAGCATAAACCTTATGCGAACAACTCTAGAAGATACCCTTGCACCATGATAGAGAAAGAGGGAGAGAATTTAGTTAGTTATGTACCAAGTTACGCTCCATGGAAGAGAGACCCAAAAAATTTCTTCAAGTTAACCACCACCACCCTAACCTGGATTTTAAGGATGTGGACAAAGATTTAAAGCACAAAACAAAAACCGAAATAATCACCCCAAATGTTTTCTTCATATTAAGTATTTCTTGGCCTTTGACGGGAAATCTTCGGTAATGACCTCCGATCACTGCCTTCGCCAAAAAATCTTCATTCACGACCTATGACACGACGACCTTCGCCACACAATCTTTGTCAATTAGGGTTTTGGGGTATTATGATTGTGTGATGATAAGGTAGCTTCTTTTTTTGTTTGTTTTAATTTATTCTATTTTAGTTTTTCAATTTATGTTCTCATTTTTTAAATTTTAAATATGTTCTTTTAAAAAAAGTCATGTACCTTCTTTTTATGACTTTGAACCTACACGAACGAGCCCTTCCCCCCCCCCCCCCCCCACCCCCACCCAAAAAAAAACTTGCAAGCTAAACAGGATTAGCGATATGTCAGAGCCACCCTAACACATGCTTCGCTTCCTATCACATATCCATTCGGGAGTTTCAAACCTTACACAAACGGTTATTATACGAATCTATCAAGCTCGCTCCTTACCACTAGGACAACCGGGGTCGATAGGTTGTATACCTTAATATACTCTTTTAACGGAAAGGTATAGTCTAACCATAGAAGTAAAAGGTAAGAAAGTCTAAAAAATATGTAATTGAGGTAATGAAACAAAATAAAAAATATGTAGGGTATTTTTTTGTAAATTAAAATTTTCAAATTTAATAATAATTAAGATATATTAAATAGTTATCTCAAATTAAACCTTTTATTATAATTTCTCAAATTAAACCTTTTACTTACAGTATTCCCGAAACATCTAAGTTTATATTGGAGATGAATATTTGAATATGGGTCAAATATTTAGGGATGAATATTTGATGGGATATTGATCAATTATTTGAGTTTATAATGTATATATTCGTAAAAAAATCTAAAACCCCAAAAAAATTCACCTCGGGTGATCTCGCCCTTAGATACTCTACATTTATCGTATTCTACCTCCGTCAATGCCACTATAAATGAGTTGAATATGATTTGAACCAATTACAAAACAAAACGACCGACCTAGACATTTGCAATTGGAGGATCTTTACATATATACTACCTATGCCAAACCTAAATACTACCTTTCTTTAATGCTTGACCATGTGATTGGAGAGTCTAAACATACCCTTAGGGAGGGATTAGTCAGGTGCTCAAATACCCCTAGATCTCAAAAAATATATATAATAACACTAATAATATTAATATTAATGCTCAACCATGTAGTTCAAATTCATATTATACAATCTTTTTAAACAAGAGGAAGCTCATTTCAAGTTTGGTCAGGCGAAATGGTTTATAATGAACAAAACGGTCCATCACCCGCTCATATTTTTAGTTTGGGGCCCATGTGATTTGCTAGTGGGTTTAAATGATTGATTCGGGCCTGAGCGGGTTTAGTGTTGGACCCAAACGGTTTAACCCACTTACATTCGAAACTTCATTTGAACCATCTCAATATTTACGGCCTCTCCTCATTTAAACTACTGAGCTGAAAACCTAAATATTTACGGCATCTCCTCATTTGATTCGGAGCCGAAAAACTCATCTGAGTCGAATAACTATTGAGGATTAAAAGGGCGTCGACTTCTCAAACAGGTATATTTCTCAAACCATTTTTTTTGCCATACTAAGAATTTGATAATGGGTTAAAATCTTCCTACTTAGAATGAAGATGAGAAAGAACAGTGTCTTTAAACCAGTGTGGGGTATATATCTAGGAATTAATTAAGGAATGGAACATAGATTTCGTCCATTTTGAGATTAATGTATGAGCAATTTTCAAAATTTCACGATTTGTCTATTTTGAAAATCAAATGGGCTCTTGTTATTTATATATTTTTTTTCAAAAAGAGCAAATGCTACATTATTCTGAGTCGAGTAATTTTGAAGAAAATTACTGTTCTTTTATATTCTTTTATATTCAAATGAAATATAAAGTAGGAGGTAGCTTTAGACGATCACAAAAATTGATTCTTTTAGTTGTTAACAGCAAAAAAAAATCTTTTAGTTGTTAACAGCAAAAGAAAAACCTCAAAAGTAGAACAGCAAAAAGAAAATCAAAGGTGGAAGAAAAAAATAAAAATAAAAATAATATATATATATATAAAATAAAAAATAAAAAGAATATAAAGTGGGCCAACCCGACCGTGGTTTGAACCGATCTGACCCGCCCAAATTTATTCATATCTATTTTTGCCCGCTCATTTGCCACCACTATTTGAAGTATAAAGTCACAAGAATGTAATTCCTCCATTAGTTGGTGATGAAAGATTTATCGCATTCATGCCCACTCGTATAACTTACCCCAATAAATCAAGCAACCATACAAGAGTATACCACATCACATACTAGAAAAAATATAAATTCTTTATTATAATCACCCTATCTTTTTCTCTCTTATTTTTCCATTCCCACCATGCAAACAATAAATGCGCATGTGCTTAACGTTCAACGATACATTTATTTTAGATATTAAATTACAAAACTAGACACTTTTAATCTACAATTCTTTAGGAGGTTGTACCAGACCTGAGATTCCAGGTAGTATGTGGCCAAATGCAGCAGAATAGTATATAAGCTCAGAAATTGATATCATCTCCCTCGTGAAATTCCCAATCCAGACCTCCTTGTTTACCGTTTCTGAAACAGCTAAAATTATATTACAGTGGGAACTCTTTCTGGAGAACATCAAGATTCCGGGAGTCGCAAGCTTCCATCATGTCATTCCTAGAAGCACAGCTGCAAATGTAGGGAAAAAAAATATGATTCATAGGTGAATAGCATGGCAGGAATAAAAAGGCACGGTTAGTTTTAGGTCCCCAAGGCATGAGTTTTATACTAAAATATCTTCGCATCAAGGACCTAGGCTTAAATTCCAAAAAAAGGAACTCCCAACTGTCTTAAATAATAATTCACACGTTCCCAAAACAAAAGTCATGTCAATAAAATTAATGTACCAAATCTCGAGATAGCTGAATAAATTGGGGACTTGATCGCTCGATGCCGAAAGATATTAGGAGCTGTTTGATACATATTGGGTAAAAGTGTTGGTATTGTAAAATTTGTCAAGACAAATTTTGTCTAGCTCACATTAGACTATCAAACATTAAATAAGGTAAAATAAGTTTTTTAGGCAAAACATTTTAATAACACATTTTTCGTCCATATTAACATATATAATAATAAAAAATATGTTTTTTTTTATAATTTTCATCCCAAGTCTTATTTAATAAAAAAACAGTTTTTTCTTTTCTTTTTTACTTCCCGTTTTTATTTATTAAAAAAGTAACAAACTATATATAAAAAAAAAAGTTTTTTACGCTAAAACTACTTACTAAAAACAGTTTTTACATTGAAACAGTTTTTACGTTAAAACAGTTTTTAATTTTTTTTACATTAAAACAGTTTTTATATTAAAATAATTTTTTGCATTAAAACAGTTTTTACATTAAAACATTTTTAAATTTTTTACATTAAAACAATTTTTTACATTAAAACAGCTTTTACGAAAAAACAGTTTTTACATTAAAATAATTTTTTACATTAAAACAGTTTTTACATTAAAACAATTTTTTATATTAAAACAGTTTTCACATCAAAACAATTTTTAATTTTTTACATTAAAACAATTTTTACATTAAAACGGTTTTTACAAAAAAACAGTTTTTAAACAGATTTTAATTTAAAACAGTTTTTTTAACAATTTAAAACAATTTTTAAAATATTCATAACAATTTTTAAAATATTCATAACAGTTTTTTTTAATTATTTGAAATAGTTTTTAAATTGTTTTTTAAAATATTAAAAGCGTTTAAGAAGTTAGCAAATTTGTTGGCAAATATTTCTCACCCATATAGCAAAACAAAATTTGCCAACATGTTATGTATAAGAGGTGTTGTACATTGGCAAATAGCTTGTAGGCAAATTTTGCTATCAAACACACCAAATTGTAGACAAATGTCATATTTGCCAATTTATTTGCCATTTGTCATAGCAAATAATGCTATCATACGGACCCTTAGTATTTTCTTAAAAAGCTTACCTTGAATAGTGATTCTTAATTTGAGACACAGTGTGTTGTAGTTCCCTCAGTCAAGCAACTTACCTTAGAGAAATTCTCAAATATTGCCAGGCATTATCTGCTTTTGGATTCATGGCAAGGGCTCGAACATAATACCGAATAGAATCCTTGTACATACCCTGAATGGAGAAATTATACATAATTTTGAAATCAAGTCCATGCATAGAACAAAGAAAGGATTAATATGAACCAAATATGATGCTTTTGAAGGTTTAGAGAAGAGTCAATAGGAAGCTACATAAAATACACCATCTGGGGAGAAGTAAATAATGATGACCCACTAGCTTGCATTACTAAGATATAAATAGAATGCAAAAACCACAAGTATGTTTGAGTAATTTCAAACATACAAACGAATTTGTACAAACCGGTGGCAACAAGAGGCTGAAGAATCAAAAAGAAAACTTTTAACATACGAGCCTCGTTGTAACCAAAAAAAAAAATAGCATACGAGCCTCGTTTCTAATATGGCATCAGTTTGTATTATATAGGTATGAAAAAGCGTAGTAGCATTTTCCATTAATTTTTTTGGGCTAATGAAAGTCATCTATAATAGCAAGAACCAAGAAATGAGAAATAACCTGGTTGGCATAACTAATACCCAGTGGCGGATCCAGGAATTTAATATTGAGGGGGCCAAAGCATTAAGTAAACAAAATATAAATATGAATAAAAAAAGCAAATGAATAAATAATCCTAAAAATTCATTATGTAGATCTTTATTAACATAAACACCATTGACACCGATAATTAAAAAAAAATGACCCTAACTACATACGAATTTTTGGCATCGCAAATTGTGATCGACGCTCCTTCATTTCATAAAAGTCATCAATAATGTCATCAACTTCAAAATCTCGAGCAATTTCTTTCTCGATATATGTAATCAAATAATTTGCAAGAAAGTCATCATCCATCTTGTTTCGTAGCTTAGTCTTAACGAGACTCATGGCCGAAAATGCACGTTCCGTCGTTGCGGTTGAAACGGGGAGAGTTAACACTAGGCGAATCAACCTATCGAAAAGGGGATAAATTGTTGCTTTTCTTGTTTTCGCCAAAACTTGGCATAACTCAGAAATTGTGGACACCCTTTGCAGCTCAGTATTTCTACGAATGTCAAGCTCATAATGCTCCAGCTGAGACCTCAAACACAAATTCTCTTGTTCATCGAAGTCATTAGGATAGAATTTTTTTGCAAGTTTGCAAATATCATCAATGTTGAATGACTTATAAGAATCATAAGGGTCAAGTGTCGTGCTCAGAATCAGCAACTCCATCACATCTTCTTTAAATCTATGATTCAATTCTTGTATTTGAGAGTCTATTGCAGCAGTAAACACTTCAAACCGAAAATGATGCTCAATTGTAATATCCCTTTCCCGAGATCTACCCCGACCACCACTATAACAAGAACTCATATTAGGAATTTCTATCTTACGCTTTTCACAAAATGATTTCACTTTATCAAATAAAGGATCCCACCCATCTTCTCTCAACTTTTGCATAAGAGATTTTGTTGTTGACACCAAATGCATTGCATTCACTATATCTTGGGATTTACGTTGTAAGGCTTGACAAAGATCATCATTAATCCCCATGATCTCTCTCATGAGATGTAAGGTAAATATGAATTCAAAAGAAGTGATCAAATCATAAACTCCATCTGCATCTCCACGTTGAACATAAGTTGCTCCATCAGCAATAACATTTTTTAAGACTGAACAAGTTGCATCAAACATAGATATCAAGCTACGAAGAGATCCCAAATGAGAGCTCCATCGGAGAGCTCCATCGGGTATCTCCGGCCCGTTTTAAAGTGCCAATTTGATTTAAACCTTTACCAGACTCAACTTCTTCAATTGCAAGTTTTTTTGCAATTTCTTCCGCTTGAGCAATTTTCAATTGATCATTCCGTTTGCAAGAGGAACCAACTACATTAACAATGAGGGGCAAATAATTAAAAAATTGATGAACGGGAAAAACCTCTCGCGAAGCAGCCACAAGTGCTAATTGCAGACGATGAGCAAGACAATGAATATAGTATGCAAAAGGGCACTCATTTAAAAAAAGGGCTTGCAACCCATTCCATTCTCCACGCATATTACTAGCACCGTCATATCCTTGACCTCGCATATTCTGTATACTAAGATTATTATTAGAAAGGACAAGTGATATTTCTTTCTTCAAAGTCAATGACATGGTATCAGCTACATGGATCAAATCAAAAAATCGCTCTCGTATAAATCCATCTTTATCGATAAATCTGAGAACAATAGCCATTTGCTCCCTTTTTGCTTCATCCCGGGACTCGTCCACAATAATACAAAATTTAGCATCATTAATTTCTTCCCGAATGACCTCTCGAATTTTCCTTGCATAGATTTGTAAAATTTTCTTTTGAATCGCATGAGAAATGTATATAGCATTTTGAGGAGCTCTATCTAAGACCACTGCAGCAACCTCCTCACTATAGGACGCCAAAAGTTTTATCAATTTAATAAAATTTCCCCGATTTATCGACTCTGGCCGTTCATTATGACCTCTAAAAGCACAAGCTTGAAACGTGAGCCATTTAACTGCATCTATTGAAGTCTTCAATTTCAATCTATTGTTTTTCACAATTTCAGAAGATTGTTTTTCAACAATCTTCTCAATATGTTGCGATTGGTTAATGAGATCATGGCAACACTTCACAGCATTCTTGTGCAACGAATTTGGATCTTTACCAACATGATTTAAAAGAGCACAATTGACACCACAATTAACTTTC
Organism: Sambucus nigra; assembly: GCA_949130495.1. Lineage (NCBI taxonomy): Eukaryota > Viridiplantae > Streptophyta > Magnoliopsida > Dipsacales > Adoxaceae > Sambucus > Sambucus nigra. The sequence goes on along the minus strand of OX422214.1, from coordinate 564,743,927 downwards.
TTCCATGAACGAAATCCCTCCACCATGAATGCACTAGACCCAGGGCGACCCGATGGTTTGGTAAAAAGAAAGCAAGGAAGACAATAAATCCCATCGGTAGTTGGAGAATATTCCAACCAATTTGGAAACATTTTGAACCAAGAAGCTTGAAATCGGCGAGGATGTTTATCTTCATTAAATGGGTATTGTGAAAGATGATGTTGATATGGACCGGCTTTAATGTAAGATCGTCGGAGTTCACACGATGATTATATGGATATTCCCATATTTGTTGGCGTAATCCTGGATCTCGTTCCAAAGAATTTGGATATTTTTCAATCGGGCTGAGTTTGGAAACTTTTGAGGGTCGATGTTCTGGTTGTGAAGCTTCAACATTGGAATCGGGTTGTCCTTGATCGGTAGAAATCGGTGCACTAACATCTATATTTTCAACATTATTTTTCTTGAAAAATGCATCAATAGTTGTTCTCTTGACCATAATGAACTGTCAAAAAATTAATACACGAACAATTTTAGCAATTTGTAAACAACAAATATTTTAGCAACTTGTAAACATTTTTCAATAGAAGTTTGATCAAATCATATTCTAATTAAGAAACATAAAATAAATACTACAACATAAATAAATATCCTTCAATCTATCACCTAAAATAAATTGACATAAATGAAAATTGAATATTAAAGAAAGAATAAAATAAAAAATTGAATGTTAAACATGCAGTATTGAAAAAAAAATGAACAAAAACTGAACAGTAACATAGACATTTGTGAAAAAAGAAAATCGCAAAGAAAAAAAAATTACCTTTTCTGTGTTTTCCTCCCTTTCACCGCCCCTTAGTAAAGATTTGTGAAAAAAAAAATTGCCAAAGCCTTAACTGTGTGAACAGTAACGTCAAACTTAAATCTGTCTACCGTCGCCCCTTAGTTTTGTGTTGTTTCTTTCCTTGGTGCCTTTTGTTTTTGTTTTTAACCTAAACCTGAAAATGCCTTTTTTATTCCTCATTTATACACGTTTTTTTTTTTTACTTTTGTGGGGGCCACAGTTGACCACTTAAACTTAAATGGCATGAAACTGTCATGCTGTACCAAAAAATTGAGAAACTTTTGCAGGGGCCCAGGCCCCCCCTGGCCCCCCCTCTATCCGCCACTGCTGATACCCATGTTTGCCCATCCACGAACATAATTGGGCTTTAAATCTAGCGCCTGAGAAGCAAGAGGTAGAACATTATAAGTTTGCTTGAAATTGAAAATACTAGAGGAGGGAGTGTGTGTGTGTGTGATAGAAAGAAGGAACCAGTACAGATGTGCAGTCAGTATATATATTCTATATAAAATATAGACATGTGGCCATGCATATGTATGAAGAACCACAATTATGTGATACGATGCTGACGTACACAATAGAGATACAAGTTGCTGGAGTAAAAACTACAGTAAAGCTGAGGGGTGAGAAAGGCTAGTATCACCCAAGGACAGTTCCACCATAGACCAAGGGGGCAGGCTGCTGTGACACCCCTACTAATTAAATACTCGGTAGCTATTTCTTTATTCAAATTAATACAAAATGTTAAGTTGGTTCAGTTCATAGCATCACTGTCGAAAACGTTTATTTAAAAATTACTAGCCACCTAATATCTTAAAAAGTGAGATGCCAATTTTAATTTAGATGTATAAACATACAACCAATTAAATTATGAGCTAAAGTAACATAATCACATCACAATCATGATAGAAAAATAATGGAATAAAAAGAGTCTTAAGTAACATTCCCCTGAACAATCCGAATACTGAATAAAACTAAATACAAAGTCTGAATGATTAAATAAATAACTCCAACACTGAAATACTGAGTATGATAACTGAAGACAACTGAAATGGAGTCAATGTAGAAAGTGGAGGCGTCTACAATCAAAGTCATGTAACTTCCACAACAGCTACAGCACGTCACTGGAACGGAACTCCTAAGCTTGGCATCCCTGTGGCTGGGCACCTAAAAGGTTTCTACAAAAAAATAGATTTGAAGTAAACAGATCAGAGCCCGATGTGAAAACAGTTTAAAATATAGAAAGTGTTTAATAACATTAAACAGTGAATATAAAATACATGTTAATTGCGTGCACTCACATGAGTTCCACCCCCCCCCCCCCCCCCTCAACTAATTGTGAACATCTAACGTATCCATAACCCGTCCTAGTTATGCCGATAACTAACTGGTTTAACTCCCGACATGTCTTTACGCTATAATATGAGGGTCCAAATAAGACATTCTAATGTAACCTGTGCGTGTCATCCTTTTTATTTCTCAGATTCACTTACAATAAGTATTATTAAATTCTCATTTTTACTTCCACTAAAAATGTCGCAAGTATTTACACTTACACTTAAATAAAAAGTCCATTTAAATAACAAGTATATTAACCTCATCATAAATATACAATTAGGGCATCCCTAGGCTAAGCTGCGGTGCACACATACTCTACTATCGAGTCCCGGTACATCATGTACAAAAGGACACGTATTTCAAATCTCTCCGAAATCGTCTCAATAAGCAACAATCACACATAATGGAGGCGAACAGAGTTCACATATCCATGGATCACGCATATACCTACGCTCCCATGGTCAGTTGACTTATTAACTCACAAATAAGTTATTCACAACCCTATGTCCTTATGGTACCAATCTAAATCCCCCTGTAGGCACACAAAGATTTGATGGCCCGATTCGAAAGCCGACCTCCGGTGATAGCAAGTATGGTAGGTATGTTATACACACAAGTCCATATACTAAGCAATCACACACTTAAACATCTTAAAATATTAAATAAGGTATATTCTACGTTTTTGTACCGTTATCTCGATTAGTACTACTTTAAGTCTTCGATTAATATATAATATAATTCGCCGACACATATCAGGTCGTAGTTTCATGTACTTAAATTCTAGCCCACAAAGGTTATCAAGTCTCCTATTATTCCCACATTTAAATCCATTATTCTTAAGGTCCTCATTTCTGCCACTAACCTTATATTATGCAACTATCTAAAACTTATTCATCAACTTTTAGTCTCAAATAGTGTCACACCGGTCGACCCTTATACGGTTTAATATAATTTCCAATTTGACTTTTAAATTATGAATCGAGTCTCACCATTATGCCTACTGGTCTTCCTTTAATCTAATAGTTTTCACCTAGTCCCCACTAATAATTCTCTAAGGTCGAAATTGTTAAAATCCAACAAAGGAAAATATAACTGATTTTGGAAAGGTCGATCGATCGACCTGGGAGTGTCGATCGATCGATGGTGGTCGATCGATCGAACAGGGTGTGTCGATCGATCGGATGCAGATAGGTTACGGCCTGCTTCATTTTTCAATCCAAAACTTGTCCAAAATCTTCATTTCAGGGCATGAAAATTCAGTCTAACATTATAGGTTCATTATACAACCAAAATACATCATTATTAACGTTCCAAAACCTTTTAATCATCAACCTATGGCATTATATGGATCAAAACTTCAATAAAAACCCTAGTTTTCTATCTTCTTCAAGAACATGGATAAATCTCCTCTTAAATTCGTTTTTAAATCATCAACGGTTATATTTGCGGTACTGAATTCTTCCAGAACAGATCTACACATAATTCCTAGTCAAGATTTCGAGTTGTACATCAATTTCATTAGGTTTTTCATCAAATTCTTCAAGACAATTTATTTAATTTCTACACTAAGCATAGAGGAAATATTCATTGAACTAATGCAATCAAATCACTTGCCTTAGATTTGTTCTTCTTATTTGTTGCTGGTGATTGAAGGCTGAATTTCTTCTCTTTCCGGTCACAAATCCTTCTCAATTGGTGGTGGTGGGTGGTGGTTAGTTTTTTTGGAACTCCTTGAAACCTCTCTCTAACTCTCGTAACCCACTTCTATTGTTTTGGCTGATTATGGCCTTAGTGGCCTTCTTAATAATATATATTTAACCTCTAAAATTCATTGGTTTTAATTCCTATATTTTTAAAATTACCAAAATACCCTTTCGGGTTGTCGATTTGGCCTAAAAATGTCCCGGGACCCAAACTAAACCCCCGGCTAGTGTTTTCTGAATATCTCGACCCTTCCGGACACGTTGGCGCACTCAAAATGACCATACGGTTGATAAAAAAATATAATTTACTTTTTAAACCAAATTAAATTAATCTCTGACGCGACTGACACGCGCGTCCCAACTTAATTTCCTAAATTGTCGTATCTGTATCTCTTGACAATTTTAATACTTTCAATACTCATATATTACCATATATACTCAGTAATATTTAACATTTTCATCATAATTAAATACCAACTCACGTCTCGCTAGTATTTAAATCCGGATTAATTTCAATTTAATTCTCATTTAAATTTAATTAATTCATTAAATAAAAATTAACAAAATTATGGCGTATTACAGCTGCTCCCTCAACTTTTACAAATTATCATCAACCAAGGGGGCAGCCCACTCCCCGCACTTTTACAAACTTTTAGTTAAATACATGCAGTTTTTTTTTTTCAAATGTAGTCAAACCTAAATTTCTACTGAAACCCAAAACCCCTCTCTCTCCCCTCTCAACTCATGTCAGCCCAGTAGGCCCCACCTATTTAGCATGTTTATTAATTAAATTACTTGTTTATATATTGCATATACCAATTCAATTCATTTAAACTAAAGTAACCTTTTAATCCTCAAAGTTTGTTGTAAACCCGATTCAGCCTCTCTTGGATTCTTTACGAGCCAACAGATTTTTTTTGTTGAATATTTGAATTACTTGATTGCACACGGATTGAATATTTGAGGAAATATCACCACCAATTTCTACATCTACCACCGGTATCACCAAGACATAATGCAATTGAATATACCAACTACAGTTTCAGTGCAAAAGGTGAAACAGAAGGTGTTAAACCCGACAATCCCATTTTCCCAGAGATTGCAACTTAAGGTAACAATATGAAAATCATCCTGCATGTCCCACGTCCGACAACAGCCAAATATATCAATTCATTTTTCTCATAATTTTGGAATCAATTTCAGTTCTAAACACTCTAATGTGAATGTAATGTATACATACAAGTTATCATATTCAATTTCAAATGTCCGACCTTTTACACAATGAGCTACTCCAAAAGCTTACACTAGTAGAGAATGGGTAAAGCATACCAAGCTCTCAACACCATCCCAGCCTCCCTCACATGCAACTCAATCTCCCACGTAAAGAAACAAACACGAAAAGAACAAATGTACCATACTAAGGTCTATATATTAAATAACATTATCAATAAATACATAATATATATATATATATACACTCCTGTTCTTGTGCGGAATAGTCCGCATTTTAAGAATGCGGACTGGACATGTGTCACCTGGCGGTGAGCCCAGAAAAGAGAGAGAGTGTACCTATAATTTAGACGGTAATTTCTAGGCGCACCTTTAGGCGACGCATGTCCGGTCCGCATTCTTAAAATGCGGACTAGTCCGCACAGGAGCATTATTATATATATATATAGAGGCAGGCTCCTGTGCACACTAAGTTTGCACACTAAGTTTGCACATTACCTTTTATATATAGTAAAAAAAATATTTTTGAGTTGATTTTTTTTGTGTGATATTTAAACATTTCAAGGAACCCATATAAAAAAAATCAGCTCAAAAAAACTTTTTTGCTATTTTTAAAAAATCGGTCAAACTTTCGCAGTTTTTAAGCCCTTTAAAAACTGCGAAAGTTTGACCGATTTTTTAAAAATAGCAAAAAAAGTTTTTTTGAGCTAATTTTTTTTATGTGAGTCCGTTGAAATGTTATAATATCATATAAAAAAATTGGTGTGCTCCAGCACTAAGTTTGCACACTTTTAAAAGGTAATGTGCAAACTTAGTGTGCATAGGACCCTGCCTCTATATATATATATATATATATATATATATATATATATAGAGAGAGAGAGAGAGAGAGAGAGGGAGTCTCTTATGCGGATATATATATATATATATATATATCCGCATAAGAGACTCCCTCTCTCTCTCTCTCTCTCTCTCATATATATATATATATATATATATATGTAGAGGGAGTCTCTTATGCGGACTCCCTCCTATATTCTTTCCTCTGTCTACGAACAGGTTTGCCACGCACCAGAGCCAAGATACCAAATATTGGCAAACTAAACCTTTACAAACAAACCTTTTCAAGCTTTCATTTTTTAATCTTAACCAAACCTTTACAAACAGTTTGAAGACTACCCATGATAAACAGGTTGAAGATTAGAGGCTAAAACCTTTACAAGCCACCATTTGTAGGAATGTTTCGTTTTTTTTAACTTTCAATATTATTTACATGTTATAATTTTTTAGGATAATATAAAAAGAAATAGCTGTTAAGGATTGTCTATTTTTTTATTTCAATATTATGTACCTGTTTTTCTTAAATCGTTTTTTTGGTTTTCAAATTAAAAATAGGAAAACTATATATGCACCGGATGGTTTTACCGGACAATTACCGAATCATCCTTTTTCTTTTCTTTTTTAAGTTTATATTATTTTGTTCTTAACAATTGAAATAAAAACAGTTTTTTATATATAAAAAAACGGTTTTCCTATTGATATAAAAAAAAGTTTTTTTTTATATTAACTAAACAGTTTTTTATTAAAATAAAAACAGTTTTTTATATATAAAAAAAACAGTTTTCCTATTGATATAAAAAAAAGATTTTTTTTTATATTAACTTAACAGTTTTTTATTAAAATTAAATTAAAAAATATTTCTTTCATAAATAAAAAAAATTATGTTTATTGAGGTGATATCGCGATTGATTAGTATTGCTGGTGCGGCCCTACATTTGCACACCTACATCATTTGTTCGATGTGGATCCCGGCTAACGACACTAATCAAACTGTGTGTTGAATATGGCGCGATATGTTTTTTTAATATTATTTTTAACTCATTTAGTCCCTCAAACACCTATTTACCCAATATTCTCTTATTTTTAAAGGTTCGCGCCAACGGCACCCATTATTTTTTATTTCTTAAACTGTTTAAAAATGTGGAAAAATAGTTTTAATTTTTTTATATTAAACTAACTTTTATTTTCTGATAATTTTTTATTAAAATTCAAATTATTTGTTAAACATGGATCTGAGAACGTGGGTCCGCCCCAGCGGCACTAACCAATCGCGATGTCAATTGCATTGATGATGTGGGTCCGCGCCGACGGCACTAACCAATCGCGACACGTCATTTCAGTGTGTCGCGTCCGATGAATATTCTCTTATTTTTAAAGCTCCGCGCCAGCGACACTCCCCCCTCCCCCTCCCCCTCCAATATTCTCTTATGCATCTCATTGACGTGTTGTGTCGTGATTGGTTCGTTCTGAGGGGTCCTATGGTGTGAGTCCCATCGGGACTTAAAAATGAACCCATCGGGAATTCAACTGTTATCATTAAAAAAAAATGACCCATCAACATATTTTTGCTGAAATTAGTTAATCTTTTAAGTGATTGGCACAAGGTTTTGTTAAAAAAATTATACTACATTAATAAAAAAAACTAAACTGTTTTCAAAAAATAATAATTGAGAAAAACTGTTAGCCAGTTTTTTAAAACAGTTAAGAAACAATTGAATTTTGTTTTCAATAAAACAGTTTTTTCATTGCTTAAAAACAGCTTTTTTTATAAATAAAAAAAAAAAAAAAAACTAAAAAGCTGTATTTTTATATTAAAAAAACGAAAAATTATTTCTTAAAAACTGACACGAACCCACATCATTGCGATTGCGTGGTGCCGCTGGCGCGGTGGATCCATGTCATTTAATGAATGTGAGTCCACGCCACCAAAATACTTTTATATAAAAAAATTATTTTTATTACAAAAAACTTCTATATTATTAGACTATTTTTTTTAATTCAAACATCTATGCTACTTAAATAAAACTATTTTAAAAAATCTTTCCTAATAATTTTTTAACAAACTATTTTTCACTTATTTTTAATAAAAAACTGTTTTTAAAAGAAATTACTTTAAAAAATTAAAAACAGTTTTTCTTGAAAAAAAGGTTTCAACAATTTTTTTAACTATTTTAAAAATATTTAACATTTTTTAACAAGTTTTAATATTTTTTTCTTATCCTTGACTGTGTCTAACATAGTGTTCAATTTGTGTATACACCTATAGGTTTCCTTCGATATTTGATTTTGCAATTCCTTGGCAGTTAATATATTATATACCACAATCACAATGGTTAACCTGTAGAGACTAGAAAGGTTGCCACAATTGTTAACCTGCAGCCCTGTTTGTAGACAGAGGAGAGAGAGTGTCCTATTTTGGTTGTTGACAGAGGAGAGATGAGAGAGTGTATGGTTAAATGGGTTGTTTTGGATTGTGCCGGGAACGTAGGGAAGGATGTATAGTAGGGAGTCCGCATAAGATAGGCATGTCAATGGATCGGATTTTATCCGAATCCGAATCCGAATCCGATCCGTTTAAGCGGATATGGATCATGCCTAAAATCCGATTATCCGATTACCCGATTACCCGATTATCCGTTTATTAAATGGAGCGGATTTGGATTCATATGCTCCGATCCGTTAATAATCCGATCCGATTAATATTTTTAATATACATATATAAATTATATATAATATATTTTTCATTAATATATATTGTATTTAATAATATTTTATATACATATTTTACATATTTATTATAATAGTTCTCTATTTCATTATCTATTTTTATGGAACATTTGCAAAATAAATTTATGAAATAAGAGTTGAAAATAAAAATGTTGCAAATCAAGTTTAAGATAAATGGATAATCGGATAATCGGATCCGATCCGAATCCGTTTAATATTAACGGATATGGATTTGGATTTGCCTGATCCGATCCGATTAATAAACGGATCAGATCCGAATCCGTTTAACATAAACGGATATGGATTTGGATTTGCCTGATCCGGTCCGAATCCGATCCGTTTACAGGCCTAGCATAAGAGACTCCCTTATATAGAGGGAGAGAGAGAGAGAGAGAGGATCTCATGAGGATCTCTGTTTGCATACCGCAGGCGCGGATCAATTTTGATAAAATAGTAGAAAAAATATTTTTGAACTAATTTCTTTTATATAGTTTTTAAACATTTCAGTAGGACTATATAAAAAAAATCAGTTCAAAATGAATTTTTTTACTATTTTAAAAAAATTGGTCAAACTTTGTCAGTTTTTAACAGCTTATTTAAAAACTCATAAAGTTTGACCGATTTTTTTAAAATAGCGAAAAAATTCATTTTGAGTTGATTATTTTTTTATGGTCCTATTGAGATATATAAAAATCATAAAAAAAAAGTCAGCCCAAAAATATATTTTGGGGCAATTTACAGATAGATCCCTTGTTAATAATTTTTAAACACTTAAGGGCAATTTGCTATTAGGTCCACTTGTTATGCCACTAGCGTGGACTTCTACAAGAAGCGAATTAGTGGACCTAAGTGTTTAAAATTTGTCAAAATTCCTTTAATGTTTTAAAATTTGTTTGTGAGGTACCTAAGAGTACTTTCTCCTATTTTTTTTGCTATTTTAAAAAAATGGTCCTCATTCAGAGTCCTCAAACTAGGACCTCACTTGATACTTTTCCTATATATATAATTTTGTTGTGTATTATACATGCAATATCATAAAAATATATTTATATTATATATACGTACACATTTATGCATTACGTACCTATACATAATATACATTTATGCATTACGTACATATGTATAAAGCAAGGTTCTAAAAAACGCGGGGCGTGACCGAGGCATGGAGGCCAAGCCTTAAGCCTTAGAAGCCTAGGCGGGTCTTGGCGTAAAAAGGCGTGAAAGGGCATTTAGGCATTTTTTAATATATTTTAATATTTTTTTACTATGACAAGGCTATTTGAAATACTAAATTGGTACATACCTTAAAACATGTCTAATTATTTGTAAATTAAAATACCATTTTTTAAAAATAAAATAAAAAAACAAAAAAATTGTGTCTTTTCACGCCTTACTTCTAAAAAACTCGCGTTTTTTCATGCCTTATCCCCAAAAAACGCTCGTTTTTTCACGCCTTGCCCCAAAAAACGTTGACCACGCCTTGATCCACGCCTAGGGCCAAAACTTGGCGTATCCAAAAAGCCTCGCGCCTTGGCGCGTTTTTTAGAACACTGGTATAAAGATATAATATATGCATATTATTATATGTGTCTATATGTTTAAATACATATTGTATATACGTGTATATGCTTATATATACATGTATATAATAATATAACATATACATATAGTATAGATGTGTTTATGTGTGTATATATAAATACATCATACGTATATGAATGTACGACGTATAATTCATATATTATATATATGATAAAAAATCCATATATTATATGTGTATAAATATGTGTGTGTGCGCGCACTCGTTCGCTCATGTTAGTTTACTTTTTTTTAAATGTTTTTAGATCAAGTTTTCCAAACGCTTGCAAATGTTTAAAAACACACAAAACTGGTTTATAAAACTATTCTTAAATATAGTTTTTAAACCCCGTTTCTAAAAACATAACCACACGGGCCCTAAAATAACCATAACAAGTACTATATAAGATCTAGCAACCTACATTCACAGTTATATATCATACATTCACAAAAACAATTTTCTTGTTCTATATTTAAAAAGTTCATCTCAGAATTCAAGCGACAATTTTACATTGCTGAGTATTTGTCATTGGCAACAATTGTTTTATTAAAGAGTAGCACTAGGGAGATGTAATAACCCTCGCTTATGAGACCGCATTTTATAGTAATTACTTAGTATAGTAATTAGAGACCAGTGTTGGGTTATGATTTGAATGTTAATTCAATGTGGAAAGTTGATATTTATTATGAGGTTGCATGCATATCATAATTGTGGGAAAATATTGCTATGTCATGCTTATTAATATCATCTGAATACAAAATGATATTTGACTTAATTATGAGACCGGAACCTAAATTGAATGTTAAAATGTCCAAATGATAATTTGGAGGTTGTAGTTGATTCCGGAATGTGCGAAATAGTCAAATAATGTGCCATGTTGTATTTTGCAGTTTTGGGCATTTTTGACTGGTTGTGCCTTAATTATGCTATTGCGTATTATTTTATCGCACTTTTGGTTAATTAAGTGGGGCATTTACCTTAAGTCACGACTTAAGCCTATTAAGTCTTCTAATTTCCCCAAAATCCCTTCCTAAACCTAAGAGAGTAAGAGAAGAGTAGAGAGAAAGCTTTGGAGATTGAGAGAGAGATTGCTACTACACCAAGGAATCTGCATATTTGCTGAATCAAGGCAAGTTTTTACTTGCTATTTGTGTCTTGAGATAAATAATTTGTCGTGGTAATGGTGTATTGATTTTAGTTTAGCACAATTAGGGTTTTCTTATGTATTTAGGGGTTTTGATTCACTCAAAGAGGATTCATGAGGTTCTAAGATGATCAATAGCATCATTGATGTTCTTATAGTGTTGGTATATGAGTTTGGTTTGGAGAAATTTGAGTTGGGGTAGAAAATGGAGTCCAAGACTCCATAGCCATTTCTTGGCAAAATCGCAGGCCCGAATCGATTCGGCCCCCTGGGCGAATCGATTCGGTTAGGTCCAGTGCCCAAGTCTTGTGGACCGAATCGATTCGGCTCTCATCCGAATCGATTCGGCAATTATGCAGAATCTCAAACTTTCTGGCCGAATCGATTCGGCCAAGGGGGCGAATCGATTCGGTAGCCCTGCACTTTTCAAAATTTTTCTTTTTCATTTTTAACCCCTTTTCTTTAGGATTATTGATTAGGGACCTTCTTAAATGAAGTAAACACAGGGTTTAGAGTTCTAGTTGAGTTGGGTCGACATCCTAGACTCGAAAGGGTTCATCTAGGATTCATTCAAGGGGGAGTTTAAAGTGATGCTTAGGCATTTCTTCGGTCTTGTAGTTTTATTAGGGTCTAGGATCCATTGAGGTCAATTTGGAGACTTTAGAATTCAACTCGAGTTAGATTTGACTTGATGGTTCATATTAAAGCCTAAAAGAGGCCTTGGGGATAACTTTGGAGTCTGAATTCCTTTTGAGGATGCTATGTCGGTACGAATTACATATAGTCCCGATTTAACTTATACATTTATTTAAAATGAGAATATTGATAAGGTAAATGATAATTTACTAAATCATGTAATGGAAATTAATAAAATGGATGTTACACACCTCTCTAAATACCATATTAAGGGAAGTCCGTGCGATAGGTGAAGCCCCCTGGCTAATGAATGCAGGGTGGATATAGTCCTAGGCCATATGAGCGCTTATTTTATTTTTTTCTGCGATGGGTAGGAGATTCTGGGTGTGGTCTTGACTACCCCGCAGGCATATGGCCGCTTCCCGACGATTTCGATAGGATCCCAGGTTGTCTTATGTTAGGCCCTGGAAGATGATGGTTATTTAGGGACGCGCACAGTGGGGAAACTCAGACGGGCGGTCTTAGAATCGTTATATTTATATTTATGACTATTCTAATTATCGAGTTGGACTCGATGGAACATTAATGCCATGAAGAGCAATTTATGCCACAAAGAGCATGCTATTGAATTTAGTGCCATATAGAGCACATGATGATAATTATATTCCTGATAAGGAATGGAAAAGAAGATTGAAATTGAAATATGATGAATGATGTTAAAGGCTCATAAGTACTTTTAATTCTGTTTTAACATGAATCTCACTCTATGTAGTCCTTTATTGGTTTTAGTTCCTTCCATGATGTACCATGCTAGACTATCATCCATGCTTACTTGTGCATCATTGTCATACCTGTCATTTATCTATTGATCACATATATCCGGTCCTGACCGGTTTTCCTTTCTTGTTGTATATGTATATATATTTAATCCGTTCAGGTGTTCCGCCGCACGGTCGCCCGTAATGACCTTTCCTTCCACATGTTTTTGAGGAGCCGTGACATTGTGCGGGTTTCACGGGATTTTGTGTAGACGCCTCCGTTTATGTTTCTAGTTATGTTCAGTTTATTCGGGCTTGTTGCCCAAACCTTTGTAATTGTATAATGGATCTATTATGTAACCCTTGGTACTAAATGTATGTTGTATGGTTGTTATTGACCGACCTTTCGTTCGGTCCTTTTGTATCATTTGGGTTTCTCATATACGCTTGTGGGGGTTTCCACCCTCTATTTCTACTATGGGTTGTTGAAAATGTTTTCTTTTTATTTCAAATCAAAGTTTTTGATAACCCGTTTTCTGGAATATAGAGTGGTTATTCCTTATACTTTGCATATTGTTGTGATGCTGAGAATGATATTTATCAATGATTTCCTATTTTATCGGGGTATGGGGCTGGCCACCCTTTATTCCGGATAGCGGGTTGTCACAGATGGTATCAGAGCATCAGGTTCTAGAGTCTTTAGGATCTATGCGGACTTGTCACGTTCTACCGTAGCGTTCTTTGATATAGGACTTAATGTTAGGATTGTTTTGCTGCCTATGTATGCGATCTTCTGCTAAATAGATTGTCTTATATTATGTTTTAACTCTATCTCGTCTTTATCTCAGATGCCGCCGAAGAGAGGACGTCCCGCTAGACGTAATAGGGTTGTTGAGGATGAGTTTGGTCCTCCACCGCAGCAGAGGAATATCAGTGCCGTTGAAGTGGCAAATATTGTGGCCCAAGCTGTCAACGCCGCGATGACTGCAGTGGCCCAACAAATGCCACAAGCTCAAGTGAGGGGACAAGAAGCACTAGTTCCTACGGGACCTTCTCAATGGGAACGGGTGAGGGAGTCTTTCCTTAAGGGACATCCCCCGGAATTTGAGGGAGGTTCGGATGTTATCAAGGCGAACCAGTGGAAGAGAGATATGCAGCGCCATCTTAGGATGGTGGAATGTAGTGAGGAGAGAAAGCAAATTCTCGTTACCTTCAAGCTAGTCGGACCGGCCTTGCACTGGTGGGAGTCAATGACGACACCCGAACATAGGGATACTATGTCCATCACAAATTTTTGGGCTTTGTTTGATGGAAAGTATTTCCCTCCTGCAGTTCAGAGGGAAATGCAGAGGAAGCTTCAGGATTTGGTTCAAGGGGAGAGATCGGTCGCCGAGTACGAGGAAGAGTTTACCCGGTTAGCCAGTTTCATACCGGATGAGGTAACTCCAGAAGCTAAGAGGATCTCCAAGTTTGTGGGAGGTTTACATTGGCGAATAAAACAACATTTGCTGGGAAATCCATCTCTGGTGACTTTTGGTGATGTGATGAATGCTGCTTTACTTCACTGTCAGGAGCACAGATTGTTTTTGCTAAACAAGAAGAAGGTTGTTACTGTAGGACAAGCAGGGAGGCATGGAGGAGTTGGGAGCGGAGGGGGAACATCGTCTTCGTCCCAATCCTCGGGGAACAAGCAGGTTGAGAGGGATCCTCAACAGGGGGATTCGTCCAAGCGTCAGCGGTTCGGTGGGTTTAATGCTGGTGGAAACAACAATAATGCTAACAGGCAGGGTCAAGGTGGTCAGCAACCGCATGGAGGTAGAGGTGGAAATGGAGGTAGGGGCCAACAGGGCCGAGGTGCGGGGCAATTCCGAAATAACCAAGGTAGGAATCAGGACAATGCGGTGAATAAATGTTTTCAGTGTGGGGAGCTGGGCCACTATAAAAGGGCATGTCCTCAGTTGGTTGGAGGGCATCTTCCAAGGGCCCCACAGCAGCCGTATGTACAGTTTCCGCCCCAAGCGCCTAATCCGATTGCTCCTCCTTAACGGGGGCAATTGCAGTACGGTCGGGTTTACCATATTCAGGAGGCTTTGCTTCCTCCAGCTCCTCCTGCACCACCAGCGATCGAGGGTAAGTTTCTCATCCATGGACACATGGGTCGAATTCTATTTGATACGGGTGCTACACATTCCTTTATTTCTAGAAGTTTTGCTCAGACTACGGGTTTGATAAAATCTGCTGAAAGTACCTTCACTAGTGTTGAATCCTCGATGGGCGATGGCTCATTGATTTTCTTCATGTGTAAAAACGTAGAAATTAATCTTGGTGACTTGTGTTTTGATGCCGATTTGCTCGTCCTTGATATGGTCGGGTACGATGTAATTTTGGGCATGGATTGGCTAGTGAAGTACCGTGCTATAGTGAATTGTTACGGGAAGAGTATAGTTTTTGTGGTTCCCGGATAAGAGATGTTCCTAGTAGTTATGCCTTGTATGGAAAGGAGCACGAGTGCTTATTTATATTGTATTGCGGAAGATGCATCTAGAGATGTCGTGGTTCCCCTAGATTCTCTTCCCATCGTTAGGGACTTTGAGGATATTTTTCGGGAGATACCGGGATTACCTCCAAGTCGGGAAATAGAGTTTGTGATTGACTTAATGCCGGGAACTCGACCGATCGCAAAAGCTCCTTATCGAATGGCTCCTGTGGAGATGAGAGAGCTGAGAGATCAGATTCAGAAGTTACTGGAGCAGGGCTTTATTAGGCGTAGTACCTCACTGTGGGGCGCTCCAGTTTTGTTTGTGAAGAAGAGAGACGGTTCTCTCCGGTTATGCGTGGACTATAGAGAGTTGAATAAAGTCACCATCCGGAATAAATACCCTTTACCTCGCATCGACGATTTGTTTGATCAACTTAGGGGAGCTTCCTACTTCTCCAAGATCGACTTGCGGACAGGGTATCATCAATTGAGGATACGAGAGCAAGATGTATCTAAGACGGCCTTTTTGACCCGTTATGGATCTTATGAGTTCTTGGTTATGCCCTTGGGCTAACCAATGCCCCTGCAGTGTTTATGGACCTTATGAATAGGGTGTTTTGGGATTTCCTTGACCAGTTTGTCATTGTATTTATTGATGACATCCTAGTCTATTCTCAGACAGAGTCGGATCACGCTGCTCACTTGCGGTTGGTCCTGTAGAGATTGAGGGATCATCAATTGTATGCAAAGTTTGAGAAGTGTGTCTTCTGGTTGAAGGAAGTTCAATTTTTGGGGCATGTGGTGTCATCCCAAGGCGTGTCTGTGGATCCGAGTAAGGTGATCGCGGTGAAGGAGTGGGGTCAGCCCACGACGCCCACTGAAGTTCGTAGTTTTTCGGGCTTGGCGGGTTATTACCGTCGATTCATTAAGGGCTTTTCTAAGGTTGCTAGCCCATTGACGAATTTGACCCGTAAAGGAGTAAGATTTGTTTGGGACAATTCATGTCAAGCGGCTTTCGATGAGCTCAAGGATAGACTGACTTCAGCTCCAGTCCTGGCATTGCCAAAGCCGGGATTAGAATATCTCGCCTTTACCGATGCATCTCTTCTGGGGCTAGGAGGTGTTCTTCAACAAGAAAGACAACCCATTGCATACGCTTCTCGTAAGTTGAAGCCTCACGAGAGGAACTACCCGGTACATGATTTGGAATTCGCCGCCGCTGTATTTGCCTTGAAGATATGGAGGCATTACCTCTTGGGGGAAAAGTTTAGTCTTTTCACAGACCACAAATCGCTGCAGTACTTATTCTCCCAAAAGGATTTGAACATGCGCCAGCGCCGTTGGTTGGAGTTTGTGAAAGACTACCAATTTGATATTCATTATCACCCCGGGAGGGCGAATGTGGTAGCAGATGCCTTGAGTAGAAAGCCTGATGGAGGCTTAGCTGAGGTGTGGAAAGCTAAGTGGAAAGAACTCAGCCTGGAGGATGCAGGGGTGAGAGCATTCCTTTCCGTGATTACGGTTACTCCCACGATTATATCAAAGATTGTGGAAGCTCAGAAAAGAGATAAAGTTTGTCAAGACCAGACAAGCCAGTTGTTGTCCGAGGGAGCGGAGTCGTACTCAATTGGTTCTGAGGGTGGACTACGCTTCCATGGAAGACTTGTGGTTCCCGACGATGGGGATTTGAGACGTGCAGTAATGGAGGAATCCCACGGGTCTAAGTTCGCGGTACATCCAGGCGGGGACAAGATGTACCAAGATATGCGTCGTTTGTATTGGTGGGCGAGTATGAAGAGGGATATCTCCGAGTTTGTGTCTCAGTGTACTACTTGTCAGTTGGTTAAAATCGACCACCAGCGACCGACAGGTTTGTTACAACCGCTCGAGATTCCCGTATGGAAATGGGAGAGCATTTCGATGGATTTTGTTACGGGCTTGCCTAGATCGCAAAAGGGTCATGACTCAATTTGGGTGATTGTCGACCGTTTGACTAAGTCGGCACACTTCTTGCCAGTGCGCACCGATTATGATACCGCTCGTTATGCCCAATTGTTCATCGAGAAAATCGTCAGACTTCACGGGGTACCTTTAAATATTGTCTCCGACCGAGATAAAATATTTGTGTCCCGCTTTTGGCAAAGTTTCCAAGGAGCGATGGGAACCGAGTTGAAGTTAAGCTCTTCCTATCATCTTGGAGGATATGCTTCGTATGTGCATACTCGACTTTAAAGGCAGTTGGGAACAATACCTTCCGTTGGTTGAGTTTGCTTATAACAACTCATACCAATTCACTATTGGAATGGCACCTTATGAAGCTCTGTATGGCAGGCCTTGTAGGTCGCCCTCTTGTTGGTTGGAAGTGGGTGATAATAAGTTCCTTGGACCTGAAATGATCCAAGATACTTCTTCGAAGATTGAGCTTATTCGAAATCGCACACGGATAGCCCAAGATCGTCAAAAGAGTTATGCCGATGCGGGTAGGAGGCATATGGAATTGGAAGTTTGAGACCAAGTGTTGGTACGAGTGTCCCCGATGAAGGGCATTAAACGTTTTGGGAAGAAAGGAAAGCTTGCACCCCGCTTTGTTGGATCTTTCCCGGTGATTGCAAAGGTTGGGCCTGTGGCATACCAACTCACCTTGCCGGAACCTTTACAACAAATCCATGATGTATTTCATGTCTCCTCTTTGAAGAAGTACAGAAGGTGTGAAGGTGCCCTTTGGTACATTCCTTTCGAAGATATCGATTTGCAGCCCGATGTTTCTTATGAAGAACAACTAGTTGCTATCCTTGAGTTTGGGGAGCGATAGTTGAGATCTCATGTGGTGCCCCTAGTGAGAGTTCATTGGAGTCATCATCATGTAAATGAATCAACTTGGGAACGCGATGATGAGATGCGGGAAAAATATCCACATCTTTTCTCATGAGGTACGCCTGAATTTTGGGGGCAAAATTCCCTCATAAGGGGGGGAGTATGTAATAACCCTCGCTTATGAGACCGCATTTTATAGTAATTACTTAGTATAGTAATTAGAGACCAGTGTTGGGTTATGATTTGAATGTTAATTCAATGTGGAAAGTTGATATTTATTATGAGGTTGCATGCATATCATAATTGTGGGAAAATATTGCTATGTTATGCTTATTAATATCATCTGAATATAAAATGATATTTGACTTAATTATGAGACCGAAACCTAAATTGAATGTTAAAATGTCCAAATGATAATTTGGAGGTTGTAGTTGATTCCGGAATGTGCGAAATAGTCAAATAATGTGCCATGTTGTATTCTGCAGTTTTGGGCATTTTTGACTCGTTGTGCCTTAATTATGCTATTGCGTATTATTTTATCGCACTTTTGGTTAATTAAGTGGGGCATTTACCTTAAGTCACGACTTAAGCCTATTAAGTCTTCTAATTTCCCCAAAATCCCTTCCTAAACCTAAGAGAGTAAGAGAAGAGTAGAGAGAAAGCTTTGGAGATTGAGAGAGAGATTGCTACTACACCAAGGAATCTGCATATTTGCTGAATCAAGGCAAGTTTTTACTTGCTATTTGTGTCTTGAGATAAATGATTTGTTGTGGTAATGGTGTATTGATTTTAGTTTAGCACAATTAGGGTTTTCTTATGTATTTAGGGGTTTTGGTTCACTCAAAGAGGATTCATGAGGTTCTCAGATGATCAATAGCATCATTGATGTTCTTATAGTGTTGGTATATGAGTTTGGTTTGGAGAAATTTGAGTTGGGGTAGAAAATGGAGTCCAAGACTCCATAGCCATTTCTTGGCAAAATCGCAGGCCCGAATCGATTCGGCCCCCTGGGCGAATCGATTCGGTTAGGTCTAGTGCCCAGGTCTTGTGGACCGAATCGATTCGAAATTCATCCGAATCGATTCGGCAGCTATGCAGAAACCCAGATTTTTTGACCGAATCGATTCGGCTCTCATCCGAATCGATTCGGCAATTATGTAGAATCTCAAACTTTCTGGCCGAATCGATTCGGCCAAGGGGGCGAATCGATTCGGTAGCCCTGCACTTTTCAAAATTTTTCTTTTTCATTTTTAACCCCTTTTCTTTAGGATTATTGATTAGGGACCTTCTTAAATGAAGTAAACACAGGGTTTAGAGTTCTAGTTGAGTTGGGTCAACATCCTAGACTCGAAAGGGTTCATCTAGGATTCATTCAAGGGGGAGTTTAAAGTGATGCTTAGGCATTTCTTCGGTCTTGTAGTTTTATTAGGGTCTAGGATCTATTGAGGTCAATTTGGAGACTTTAGAATTCAACTCGAGTTAGATTTGACTTGATGGTTCATATTAAAGCCTAAAAGAGGCCTTGGGGATAACTTTGGAGTCTGAATTCCTTTTGAGGATGCTATGTCGGTACGAATTACATATAGTCCCGATTTAACTTATACATTTATATAAAATGAGAATATTGATAAGGTAAATGATAATTTACTAAATCATGTAATGGAAATTAATAAAATGGATGTTACACACCTCTCTAAATACCATCTTAAGGGAAGTCCGTGCGATAGGTGAAGCCCCCTGGCTAATGAATGCAGGGTGGATATAGTCCTAGGCCATATGAGCGCTTGTTTTATTTTTTTCTGCGATGGGTAGGAGATTCTGGGTGTGGTCTTGACTACCCCGCAGGCATATGGCCGCTTCCCGACGATTTCGATAGGATCCCAGGTTGTCTTATGTTAGGCCCTGGAAGATGATGGTTATTTAGGGACGCGCACAGTGGGGAAACCCGGACGGGCGGTCTTAGAATCGTTATATTTATATTTATGACTATTCTAATTATCGAGTTGGACTCGATGGAACATTAATGCCATGAAGAGCAAATTTATGCCACAAAGAGCATGCTATTGAATTTAGTGCCATATAGAGCACATGATGATAATTATATTCCTGATAAGGAATGGAAAAGAAGATTGAAATTGAAATATGATGAATGATGTTAAAGGCTCATAAGTACTTTTAATTCTGTTTTAACATGAATCTCACTCTATGTAGTCCTTTATTGGTTTTAGTTCCTTCCATGATGTACCATGCTAGACTATCATCCATGCTTACTTGTGCATCATTGTCATACCTGTCATTTATCTATTGATCACATATATCCGGCCCTGACCGGTTTTCCTTTCTTGTTGTATATGTATATATATTTAATCCGTTCAGGTGTTCCGCCGCACGGTCGCCCGTAATGACCTTTCCTTCCACATGTTTTTGAGGAGCCGTGACATTGTGCGGGTTTCACGGGATTTTGTGTAGACGCCTCCGTTTATGTTTCTAGTTATGTTCAGTTTATTCGGGCTTGTTGCCCAAACCTTTGTAATTGTATAATGGATCTATTATGTAACCCTTGATACTAAATGTATGTTGTATGGTTGTTATTGACCGACCTTTCGTTCGGTCCTTTTGTATCATTTGGGTTTCTCATATACGCTTGTGGGGGTTTCCACCCTCTATTTCTACTATGGGTTGTTGAAAATGTTTTCTTTTTATTTCAAATCAAAGTTTTTGATAACCCGTTTTCTGGAATATAGAGTGGTTATTCCTTATACTTTGCATATTGTTGTGATGCTGAGAATGATATTGATCAATGATTTCCTATTTTATCGGGGTATGGGGCTGGCCACCCTTTATTCCGGATAGCGGGTTGTCACAGGAGACCCAGAAAAAAAACCCACTTTGTAAACCCAGTGTATAAGACAAAAATAGGTACAAGTTTTTAATGCACATTTTGATGCCCTGGCGGGACCCACAACAATAAGGTATAAGCTTTTAATGCACTGGGTCTACGAAATGGGTTTTTTTCTGGGTCTCCCTAGATTTATTCTTTATTAAAACAACACAAATTTCAGTAACATGATTTTTCAATCACGTCAAATTATCAAGTTAAAACCACCTCTAATAAGAAGATCCCAAGAGAGATCTGACATGAAATTTACAAGGATATTATCCAAAAAAGGCTAACGGCTCTAATATGCAACTTTAAGAAGGTTCTAATGATTAGAAACATTCACTTGAGATACAAAAAGGTAAGGAGCTGATAAAGACGATGTTTCAAACCAAGGTGTACAGGAAAGGGATACACATAAAATGTAAGTAATTAATCTAACCTGGTTGTCATCATCATTCTCAGTATGAGCTATGCCTAGTAATCTCCAACCTTCAGCATTGTCAGGGTTCTTCAGAACTTCAGCCTCTAAAGCAAGCACTGCTTCACTTAAAAGCCCTTTGCGGAATAGTTCCTGACCTTCTTTCAAAGGATTGGGGTGACCAACATAAGGATTCATATCAGAAAATTCATAGATACCCCTTGAACTTGCTGATTTCTTTAGAGATGATTGCTCATTTAAGAACCTGTAATTCAATGCCGCAAACAAGCTCTTGCAATTACATGAATGTACGCATTTTCATCAATAAGAAGAAATCATGTGCCTTACTCAATGTGATAACTGTTGCCAACATTCTCCACTTTATGAAAAGTGAAAGAGAACCATCCGTGTGAAGTAATTATTGAAATATTATCACGTTCAGTAGCGAACTCATTCGCCCACCTATCAGGTCAATGAGAGAGCTGCAAATGATGAAGCATTAGGATAAAAGATCATTGAATTCACTTTGTCGGAGGCAACCTTAAAACACAGCTATTATACACGATAACGATGATCTATTTGCGTGTCCGCCAAGTATTTACTTGCCTCATCGCGTGCAAATTGGAGGAACTTTGAATTCTGCATATCCAAACATGTTACAAATTTTAGGCTAAAATAGGGAGAAAAGAAAGCAAGATACAACAGTTAAGTTAGAATGACTATAATGCATATGAATGTTCATTCCACTCGAGACCATTTGGTTACGACTCGCATTTATTTGCACCCAGCATTGAAAAGTAGCCAATATTTTGATCAACCCTGTTCAAACCAAGTGCTAGATTAAATATCCTATTCAACATATTCAAGTAAGTTCTAATTTTGGCAATTGATTATGTAAAAGTCAATTTCTCTTAAAAAAATCTCTCACACATCAACTCTAAATTTGGGACTGAAGGAGTATCCTATTTGAGATGAATGCTTAAACGAGTTCAAATTTGTTGACCCTTCTTTACAAGATGGTTATAGTAGTCATCTCATCTGATTGGTTGAAACATTAAAAATTGTAGGACCAAGATCAA